>OY998175.1:93751409-93914763 GCA_963921935.1 Galeruca laticollis | reverse complement strand
TCTTTGGTTGAGCTTAGTCATCGTTGTCGTTGTCGATTTGAGGAGTTTATGATAAAAATCGATCGATTGAATAAGGATATAATCTTTTATGAAGATAAAAGAAGGATTATTAAGCAAATTGAAAACTTGTGTCTTGCAACAACGACAGCTGTCGACCCACATCAGAATAAATGGGAAAATCTTAAAATTAATTGGGTGCCCGAAGAACTACTACTAAACGACGGAATACAACAAAGAGAGATTTCGAGTGCCTTAGATCACATTTTTAGACGCCAGACACCACAAACGATATATCCATTAAACAGAATCAAACCTACCTGGCTTCCACAAGATGAACAACGAAACCTCTCACAACAGCAGCAGCAGCAGCAGCAGCAGAAACATGAAAGACGAACTTAACAATCTTTTTTCATTGGCATGTATAATATTAGCATGCTTATTTGTTTTAATAATTAAAATTCTATTGAAAATTGTTAAACGTAAATTTAAATCGTCATGCAATGTATTGGTTGATGAGTAGATGTTTTTAATAAAAAACCCATTCAATGCAATTTGTTTTATTCAGACATTACAAAGGTAATATAGTATTTGAAAACCATTGTTGGAGACGCTGTGTGTCCATCAACTACGAATCCTTGGATGTCGACGAATGCTATTCTCATGATGACGATGGCCGGAATACTGATGTGCAGCAGCAGTAGCACATTCTAGTTTAAATTCTTAACAATTTCGGTGAGGGGGAAATACTCCATTACGCAATCGTGTATTATGATGCAATATACTTTGGTATTTTCGGGGAAACCAATGTTTGCTTCAATGTCAAGTTTTACATCAACTGTAGATGCCTTCATGCTTTCTTCTTGTTTCGAGCAATCGATAACAAACAATGCACGCCTCTTGAATGAGGAATAATCCAACAGAGGACGCTTCTGCGTCGAATTCATATAGCTAGGATAAAATTCAGTATAGTTGAAATATGCCTCATTGTAATCATTCTTGGTAAAATCCAACTGCATTCTTTCATTGGGATAATACTCTCCATTTAGCGATAACCTGATACTTTGAATGTCTGCATTGTCGAATAAAGTTGGATCAGTTGTGTTGTTGTCACGTTTGTTGGTTTGAAAGAAAACAATAACATAACGAGGTCGTTCCACTGAAGTTGTAGTTTTAACAGCCCAAACTTCACGTCTAGCATTTCTGGTGATGGATGGCAGTTCATGTATCTCCCACTTTCTAAATGGAATAACTATAGGCTGATCCTTTTGAATGGTCCTCATCAGTTCCAACTTAATATCATCATTAGGGTAGATATGCTTGATTTTCAATTCGATGTTGGTAATGTTTATGCTAACAGTTGTAGTGGAAGTCACACCGGCAACATTTTTTTCTGTGATATATACACAATCATTATCGTTTCGAGCTCGAACCAAACGTATTGTTTGCCGCCCACATGTAATCATGGGATAGTCATTGAAAATGTTGAAAATGTGCTTGAGAGGAATTTGTAGGTTGAATGATTTATCTGGAGCATTAAGGATGGGATCTTTGGGATAATTCCAGCCTGCTATAGCCATATGATTGGAATCTTCTTGATTGTAGCACGTCATGGCACGTACAGCACTCACGATTCCAGGATCTCGAACCGTTTCCATTTCTCTTGCGCTTTCACTGTATGTGCACGAATCGAAAAGGAAAGCACCAAAATTATTTGCCAGCTTTACATCACCGGCTCCATGTATATTGAGCGAACCTTTAATGCACAACAATGTTTCGTTCATTGCAAAAAACGAGTCGACTTGATTGATGCTAAATTCCGTAATGTCACTGCAACTGAACGATTTGATGAACGGAGCATATGTTCTGTATTCAGCTTTGCGAATCGATTCATCGAATCTCGGCTTGCGATAGATATCAAACATTGGTGGCATATCGTTCATACGAGAACGTTTTCCATACGTGGTGGTGGTCATCGTTTATCTTTCAATGAAAACCCTAATGTTTGTAAAAGCAATTTGTTTGCAAATGTAAGATGCTGCTGCTTCGAAGGACGTCGCCTAACTAATGGTATTGAATGTGCAGCGGTACGTCTTTTATTATTAATTATCAATCCCATCGGTTGCTTCTCGCTCTAAGCTCCAACACCAAGGTGCTCTTTTCACCACGAAAGTTGATTGGATGTCCGTCTTGATCCAAAGCCTGCACAGTAATGTTGGTAATTTCACGTTGTGGTATAACAGGTAAATAAAGTAAATTATGTGGAGTTTCGTCAATGGCGTACCCAGGATCTACTTTTATAACCAATTCGTAAATAGTATGAGCAGGTCTGTCTGCATCGAAGGCTCCAGTGGTAATGTTACATTCGAAGCGTATGCTAGATACTTTTATAATTTTAACGGGTAAATTTGAAGAGTACCATTGTTTGGCTTCGAGTATCTGTCTAGAAAAACCCAATATGTCGCCAAGACAGTTGGGAGTATCCTGCTCGCCGAACGGAATTCTATATTTACTGTAAATCATACATTGTAACGTATTATTATTGGGTTTTAACGCAAATACAGTTTCAAATGGATTGCTGGTGCCACCACCACCACCTAACTTGTCTAGTATGAACGCTTCAATATCAGCGATTTCGTAACATCCCGTTGGTATATCAAAACTCTGCATCATGTTGTTGTCATCGTAGTAGTGAAATTTGCGATTTTCAATGTTTGGTATACTATGGTATGAGTGAAAGGAACGTAGTGCTAACTCATACTCTTTCTCAGGATAGAGTACAATAGGCGTAGGAGGTTGGAATGTAAATACGTGATTTGTGCTATTTACTCTCAACAACTGCGACATGATGACTGATGCATGTCAAGGGATGAAGGTACTTTAAATAATACACAGAACTATGTTCAAGATTTATTTAATACACTCTGACATAGAAAACAAGATGCCTGAGAACTTGCAGGACCATCCCAATGCGTTGTCCAATCGGGACGGTTGTAGTGAACGAAGCACGGCAGACGAATTTGTAGCTAAAAATTTGTTTTGTAGTCACTAGGTAGTTTATGCCATATATCCAACAATTCAGACGGGCTGACAAACCCAATCAGATATTGAATGGGGACTATTTTCAGCGCATCAACAGTAAAACTTCGTGGCTTTTGCATTAATAATGTTTTAATGTCATCCCACTCCTCTCCCATTGTTCCAAGGATGTTGAAGTAGAAATTTCAAACACAAATGTCCACAATTGATTTGATCGTAGTTTTGATACTGATTATTGTTATAAAAAATATTTTTTCCTCCTCCTCCTAGATACTTTACAAGTTCTTTGGGCGGTTTCAAATTACCAAATGAATCGAAATACTCGATGACATTGTTTTTCTTTATATATGCTACCCAATGTGTTCCACTGTTTTTGGATGAGTCCAAGTTAACCACTGCACACTCTTGTTGTCGTCGAGGACCGGATTTAGGTAGAGTGTCACGCATGAAAACACCACGAAAGTGTGAGATTTTATATAATTTTGCATAACGCGCAATATCGGTGTCGTACAGTGGACGATTGGGTAGCTTTATCGCGAGTTTTTTTTTAAATACAATCCAAATCCTCTGCCACTAGGATACTTTTTCAGATATAAACCATTTCCGACATGTTCCATAACCTTATTATGGCGGTGGTCTTCTTCCAATTTTTTTCGAGCATTATTTGCATCAATGACAGTCTTTGCAATCCCAGCAGCTCCACCCGATAGTGCTCCGAGTGCTGAGAGACCGGCAAACAGAGGTATAAGTGGTAGAAAACCTCCAGATTTTACTGGTATCACTCGAGGAACAACAATTTTCTTCGATCCACCAAATTGTTTAATAAGTGATTTGGCTGCTCGTAAGGCAAACAAGGCGCTTTCTTTTAGAGATGCTCCTCTCTTCATTGATTTTCCCACCTTTAGCACTACATCTCGATGGAAGGAACGTTGTTGTCGTTGTTGTTTCTTTGGACGACTTCCCATTCCCAACTTTCGTTTCACTTTCATGGTACCAGTAACAAGTAATGCAGCAGCTTTTTCACCAAAAGATCCCTCTTTTGATTTTACTCGAGCCCAAGCCTTATCTTCCAACTCCTTATCTGCTTTGTGACGTTCTTCAAGAGATTGATTTTGCGAATAAGCTATATCGTGTTGTTTGCAGGCGTCGTCTAAAGGATTAATGCCTGCGTCACCACGTGCAAGTCGCTTTTGTAGTTTTGTTCCAGCTATAAATGTACGTAATATATGTTTAACGGAAAAAAGACAAGTTATATTCACTTACGACCACAATAATTGTAGGTAGGCAAGTGAAGTTCGAATGGCAGTTTATTTATTAGAGAATTCAAAAGACCTTCTCCCTCAAACACCAACATTAAGACTGATGTATGATAATGCTGCGATATCCATATTTATAGAATAACACTCTAATAAAATTCTTCACAAGATGAAGATCGTTCAACAAGAGCAGACGCTGCCCATTGAAAACTTGGACTTTACCTCTAATCCATCATCTGTTGGTAAACATGGTAAACTACTGCCAAATTCTTTTCGTGCAATCATCTGTGGTCCTAGTGGGTGTGGAAAGACAAATGTTATGTTGTCGCTCCTATTCAATCCAAATGGTGCTAAATTCAAAAATGTTTACGTTTATTCCAAATCGTTATTTCAACCGAAATATAAGTTGTTGCAAGAAGTCCTAGGAGAAGTTAAAGGTGTGGGCTATTTTCCATTTAAAGACAATGAGGAAATTATTAGTCCAGATAAAGCGCAGTCAAACTCGATATTCATATTTGATGATGTTGCATGTGATGGCCAACAGAAAATTCGCGAATATTATTCAATGTGTCGTCACAAAGACATTGACGCGGCCTACTTATGTCAAACATATTCGAAAATACCGAAACAGCTCATACGTGACAATTGTAATATGATTGTGTTATTCAAGCAGGATGAAATTAATCTAAAACATATATTTGAGGAACATGTGTCACCAGACATGACATTTGAAGAATTTAAAAAGATTTGCTCAGAATGCTGGTCGACTACTAACAACTATGGAACATTGGTGATTGTAAAAGATTTTGCTTTAAATAATGGTAGGTACCGTAAAGGATTCGATAAATTTATAAGGCACTAGACATTATCCTCAGTCATCGTCACCATGTCCAACGATAAGGTTGCTATTGCCATGCGTAAGAAAAAAATCAGTGAATTGGCGAGATCTATTCGCAAGAAATATTTAGCGTTAAAATTAGGAAAATCAGAACATGATACATCTCTAAATAAGCTATTTAAACCGATATCTGTACCGCTAAAAGAAATGGTCAAATCCTCAAAATCATTACAACAAGCCATAGTTTCAAAATTCATCCCTCCAAAAGAGGAAACAACGACAAAAAAAGAAAAAAATGCTGATGTGTCATTTCTCGATACAAAACCCATAGCCGAGACGGATGAATCAGGAAATATTATACGTTATGATGATGAAGAAGAAGAAGACGATTATTATTATGATGATTATGATATAGGCACACATCCCAACGTTTCGCGTGATGTCATAGAAGATTATTTAGATCAATATCCAATAATTAGTCAACCATATCTTGAAGATTACTTTCGCAAAGATGATGAAATTGATAGAAGTTATGGTCCATTATATAATGATGAAATTGGTTGGATGTTGGGCAGACGTAGAATTGCATTCGATAAAAGAAACGGTAATATAAACATATTACGAGAGAAGGATGAGGGGGGTGGAGAAGGAAATATACCGGGGACTTCGGGATTGTATCAGCTTGTGTTTTACAATCATCCCAATGAATACTCTGATGATGATTTGAATAATTACAAAGCTCTGCTAACAATAACAAAAGCTCATCTCAATGCAGCAGATCGTCTGAAAAGTACTGCTACCGAAAAGTATCGCAACATAATTAGACCGTTGTTTAAAACTGACTCATCAAATATTAGTAGTAGTACTATAACCAAACCTCCATCAGCTCGAATATTAAAGAAACAACGACAACAACAACAACAACAATCCATTCAAACCGCTCCATATACTAATGTAGGAAAAGGTCTTGTTGTCGGCGGCGGCGGTGGTGGTGGCCCTCTTTTGTCATACAACGAAAAACCGATGGAATACATTTATTGGGACGATCCCAATGAGCTGTGTGACCGTTTAAGATTACTGATTGCATCCAAGGAGGCTGGCAACACCTCATTCTCACACAACAACGAGATAATTGCAATAATCAATGAGTTGAAAGAGGCCAATATAATTGAATAACAAACGGAAAACATAATCATTTCAATCATGTCTGTCGATAAGTTTGGACATCGCCGCAATCATGCTAATGAGCGGGTTAAGCCGTATATGCCGAAAGTATCGTATCCACATACTCTAGACGGTAATATTGATGCAGAAAATCTAAAAATTTGTAATGTAAAGATGCCGACTGCAAATAGCGATGTTGCTAACAAACTATATGTTGATGAACAATTACATGTGTACCATAATGAGCTCGAAACACTTCAAAAAACAATAATCCCCTCATTACAAACGCAATTGGTATTTCATCAAAATAAAATCAACGAAATTGCTGCATTTATTTCGAGAAATCCTCCCGTCAGAGCTCGAGATATGGCAACTAAAATATATGTCGACGAGGGAGTTGCTATGGGCAAGCAATTTTTGAGAAATGATTTGGAGAGTTTTAAACGAGAAGTACAGGATAAATTGTCGAAAAGTAATACTCTAATCAGTGATAAGATCGATATGTATAATACATACATAGAACATGCGTTTCAAGTTTTGGACCGGGACTTGAAGAAGAAGCATGAAATTGAACAAAAGAAGAAAATAGATGAGAAGAGTAATGGATCATCAGTTTAGAAAGTGCATGCGCCCACGAAACATGTCATCCAAAGTCCAGCTTGTTAACGAACTCCATAAACCTATACGTAAAAATTATCCACGCAGACGTACAATTGTCAAAGGCATAGATGATTTATGGCAAATGGATTTAGCTGAAATGCGACCTTACGCTAATCAAAATAAAAATCACAAAATGATACTAGTCGTCATCGATTGCTTTTCAAAGTTTTTATGGACACGTCCATTGAAGACAAAAACCGGTGAAGAGTTAACTCATGCATTCTCGGACATTCTCGCCCGCACAAAACGAGCTCCTAAAAATCTCCAATCAGACCAAGGAACGGAATTTTACAACAGCAAGTTTCAACAACTAATGAAAAAACATGGGATTAATCATTATAGTGTATTTAGCACGAAAAAAGCTTCTATGGCAGAAAGAGTTATTAGAACATTGAAATTAAAGCTTTACAAACATTTCAGTTTAAATGGCACACATAAATGGATAAACATTTTACCCAAAATTACGACGGAATACAATAATACAAAGCATTCAACTACCAACTATAAACCTTCCAATGTCAATAAATCCAACGAAAAAGATATTTTAAACAAAACATATACACATCTAAAGATTGTGGGACGTCGTAAATTTAAAGTCGGTGATATTGTACGTATAAGCAAGTCGAAACATGTCTTTGAGAAAGGATATACACCCAATTGGACGACTGAACTATTCAAAATCGTTAAAGTTAAAATAACAAATCCCACCACATATTTGCTAGAAGATTTGCATGATATACCAATCAGTGGGGGGTTTTACGAGGAAGAGTTACAGAAAACGTCAAATCCAGATATTTACTTGGTGGAAAAGGTGCTTAGAAGAAAAGGCAACAAGATGTATGTAAAATGGTTGGGTTTAGACACAAAACACAACAGTTGGATCGAAAATACAGATGTTGTTGTTGGGTAACTACTTTTCGCTGCGCCGCGTATGAATACATTTTTTGCTTGGCATCAGAGTATAAATTGAGGAGCGCAGTGAAACATATTGTTAGTCATCGCAATATGTTTCCTGAAGACGCCGGTTATTATACTATGAGTAGTAGTGGTAGTAGTAGTAGTGGTAGTATTAGTAGTAGTAGTAATACTAATGGTTCAGAAAATTATGGAGCTGAATTGGATAACATTTTAAATAATTATGAAATGGCATCAAAAATGGAACATCAGTACTTGTTATATACAGAGTATTCTATGGATTCAGTTCGAATTGGATGTGGTATTAGTGTAGCAAGAACTTTTTGTAGTGCAGTCACTTTATCATACATTGGTATGCATCCTAAAAAAATCTCCTTCAGCACCTATGAATGGGCTACGCTAACCGATATTTTAAGAGAAAATTCATTTATAAATGAACCGTTCGGAGTAGAAGAAGAAGAAGAAGTAGCAGCGATATCGTGTGGTGATTACTGCAATGTTCGACAAATAATATACAATAATGTTAAATGGTTGGAAGTGATAAAACATGACATCAGTTTCCTTTTATGCAGAGAAGATGTTCAACAAATTTTGAAAGTGGATGATTGTCTCATTTCACACCGGCTTGCCCATTTAGAAACATTAAATTTTGGTGAATATTACAGAAATGTAGTGGATATTATCAAAAGTTTTGTTCAACATAATGGACATTTGAGCAAGTTTGAATTATTAGTCGCAGTTTGTAATTGTAGTGATGGTATAATGACGATGGCTCTCAGAGAATTTATATATTTCAATGAGTCTAAAGTTGTAAACGATTTAGATGATGATGTAATAATTCAATAAACAATTATATATTTCTTGCAATTTTTATTTTCTTCCATACCACCACCACCACCACCACACAATTCCATTTAAATCACTAGTATTTATGGTAGAGATAATAAAAAACAATTTTTTTTTTTAGTTCATTTATTTCTACTTATCTATCTCTAAATATGCATATATAAACATTCTCATTTTAAATATAGTGTACATCTTTAATTAGTAAAATATATATACCGATTCATTTGAGAAGAAAAGAGAGAAAAAGAAAAACTTAGCTCTCTCTAAATTACATAAAATTGTTTCATTTAAAAATTGTGTGAGATACAAGTTCACAAATTGAGATGGATCAAAACCAGCATTTTTAATAGAAACTATCTTTGAGAGTATTTTATATAACATATACATATAAAAAGTGAATGGGAAAAAATTACAAAATTCACCAATCATTATCAGTGTCTTCATCATCATTATAAATATCAATGAAACGATTTAGATGACGATGATGTGTTCGTTTTGGATGAAAAATATTGTTTTAAGAATATGGTTTACAAACACACACCCCCCACACCCATGTTATAGTAAAGAAAATACATTTCGTAAATATTCAAAAATCATTCAGTAGTATTTAATTTATAATGACCCCACGGAAGCGTATCAAATGATCCTGGAATTAGCACCCGTTTGTCATCTTTAGGGGAAAGACCAATTTTCTTTTGCTCTATACTATACACTTTATGTGCATATGACCGAATAGAATTTTGATGAATTAATGTTGATTTCCAATTTTTTAAACAATTTACATAATCGTCGAAGGTAATTTTATTTCTTACAACATTTTTCTTTACCCCCTTAGATTTTTTCACAATTTTTCCCCCTTGAACTTTGAATGCATACATTTTTGCACGTAAACCTATAAAATGGGTCATGATTGCACCATTACATTCATCCTTAAACAACCCCAACACCTTTTTATTTACCAATGGCATGTTATAACAATTACCTTCAACGTAATCGCTAGTATCAAACAAATTCATATTGGTCTTTATTACTTCTTCGTATACGTCATTACACTGAATTTCATAAGTAAAACTATCTGTATCTGTATACAGTAGCTTGCAATTTTCTTTTGTTAATTTGGGGAGCATAAAATTATAGTGAAAGTCGTACATACATATTTTTGAGATATCTAAAATCGCCATCCCAACGTACAGAGGTTTATTGAAAATTATATTATTTTTTTTAAGTTCTATTATTACCATATTTTCATCTAAAATGACTCTCGAATGGAATTGTGGACTGGCAATTAAATTTTTTGCCCCATATCGACCTAAATATGTTGTAGATAGTTTAACCGTTCTATGATTCCTGATATTTTCCATTGTTTTGCCAAACACAGCATTATTCATTAATTTGTATAGATTTTTGGAAAACGCTGTAGTGGCATCTGTTCTTAATTTGGTATTTAGCATTATGTAAGGTCGTAACCATGCAGCTTGCTTGAATTTCAACATTCGATGTGTTTTTGTTAGAATTAAACCATTCGCCAAAGCCTGTTTTAAATTTCGATAGTGTACAATATAATTATGTTTAGTGTAAAAAGTAGTCAATAATTTTTTTAATTTGGAATTGGGAGGTGCCAGATGTTCGGGACAAAAGGGAAAATCTTGATGTAGATCGTGTAACTCCTGGGGATATTCTAGATCTACCTCAAGAATATATCCTTCTGGAGAGTCATCGGCAATTTGAGTTATGTCAATGTTGGTGACGTCGTCTACCCACTGAAAATTTTCATATGGAAGGAATTCAGACATTGCCCATCCATAGAGGTTATTTACATCGAGGTACATGAGGTATTTGGATGGTTTTTGTGGATCATACCCCTCAAACATGTATTTATTGTTGGCTTCTGCATATCGGTTTGAGCAAACAGTTATTCCTCCACGAATGCCTCGCTCAACAAACATAACCATATCAATGTCTCGGAGTAACTCTAATTTTATTTTTGTATACTTCAACATCGAGTCCCAAGTAAATCCCGGTAGCGTAAAATACCAGATTGGATCGAGCTGATACGTTTGAATACAATTATGTCGCAATTGCTCAAAAACGTCCGCTAATAGCAGTATGTCTGTTTTCATGTACAGACGACTGTACTCACCCAGATTGACAATATTAAAATTCTCCCAAACATTTTTTGCATGCTGGTATTGTTCAATGGAAATGTTGGAATCATTGAGTTTATTATAAAAATTATCAATGGATGGTAATTTCACTTCTTCAAGCTTTTCCATACAATCCATGTAATCATATGGGAAAACACCTTTTTTCATTAAAAGTTTTAGCTTTTCATCACTTAAATCGTGAAATTCCTGCCTCAAATTTTTAAAGTCGCTCTCCTTCAGTGTGGATACTAGTTCGTCTAAACTTGCACACATAAACCTAAGGGAGTCTATGAACCTGAATTTGATGTTAGTTTTAGGATCGTGTAGAGTAAAACTTATATAGATTTCCTTATTGATGGGCAACACTGTAACCTTACCACGTTTAGCAATTTCTCTAATAACAAAGTGTGAATCATAAGAGCTCAGATTGTGAAAGATGATTGGAACAACGAAAACTTTCTTAAAATTCAAATTGCACGCTTGATGAGCAAACCCTCGAAATTGCCCCGTAAAATGGTCATGATCTCTAACAATCTTATCATTACTAGTAAATTTCCGATCACAAATGTGACAATTCACCGCGTGTACGGTGTTAGGTGTCACATTCATGGGAATTATATTTAAAAGTTTAGAGTGTACAAATTCAGCTACATCCATCAACTGACCTGTAAACCAATCAATACAGTCTTCACTTTGATTATCTCTATAATACGAAAGTTCTTCATCATAAGCGCACTTGAAATAATATCCTGCAGAAAAAGCAATATGCTCCTGATATTTTTGAGTTTTAGTTGTTTTTTGATGATCACTATATGCCTTTAACATGGACTCAAAATCGCTGTAAATAGCAAACGGACATTTCTGTTTATAAATAAAATTTTTAAATTCAATATGTGTATAATGCGGAAAAGAAATTTTTGAATCATTTACATTTTTACAAGTCATTTCATGATTGTCTAAAACTTGTTGGCTGTGAAAATAATTTAAACATCTATCGCAAATATATTTTTTACCATTATATTTATTCAACTGTGAACTAATTAAACGAGATAAATTTTTTATCCAGCAATAATGGTATTTGATTTCATCGTTTGTTTCGTCTACAGGAGGTGCATCATAAACACTCAACTGAGGATAATACTTGGATTGAAGTAACAGTAAATTTACATGTTGTTCTAATCTATTTTTAGCTAATCTGGCAGGCACTACGGTGTAAAATTGTGATGACGACTTTGGCGAATGGTTTAATTCTAACGCATATACATTTACAGACATATTGTTCATTTTTTCAAATTTTGTAATTTGAGCAAGAGGCATCTTAATGTCTAAACCTTTAATATTTAAAACTTCCGAGTAATGCGGATACGAAGATGTACGATCAAGATTAATATTTTTGCATAAAGGATTCAAAAAACTGGTAACTGCCCAGAAGAAGCACGCATTATCCATATTGCGAACATTAACTATAGCATGCTTCTGAGAAATGGATTTAGGTAATGGAATATACGATGAGCCTGCAGCCAGTTCATATTTGTTAATTGCCACTTCTAAAAAAATTATTTTCGATAAAGCCCACCCGCTATTTTTTTCAGCAAATTCGGACATGTTGTTTAAAATGGGATCAGTAACATTTATTTTGAACCAATCATATAAATCATCTCCATTATTTAAAACAACGTTGGGAGTACTAAAATATTTGCGGTCTACCAATTCCACATCATTTGACATCTTAACAAAATCACCGCAAAATGTAGTGTTTGCTTTTATAATTTGAAATTTCTTGAAAACTACAGACATTTTCTTTTTAAAAATTTTTGAAGCGTCTGTAAAAAATGAATTGATATCTTTATGACCCAAGTTTATAATAATCCCCGTTTTTAATCTACTATCAAAGGCTGCATTTATGAATTCCCATTTGACTCTATTGGACTGTTTTTTACTATCGTGAATGACATGTTTCCCCCCATTCCCTACTTTTATTAAACATCTCATGCGCTTCAAGTGTGCTATTTTTGAATGAATTTTATGTTTTTGTCCCACAGAAAATTTGAAAAATTTCAATGCCCGATTACATTTTCTAATATGACCATTAATTATTAAAACCCATTTATTTTTACATGAAAATGTCTGAAGTTTGTTCAAGGAATTTAGAATTTCATCTATTTGCTGCAAACTTTTACCACTGAAGTTAGACATTTTGAATAATACGAGAAATGTACTCACTTTGATGATGGTGTGTGTGTGTGTGTGTGTGGGTGCGTGTGTCAACGAAGGATGATTCCTCCAATATTGATGTTCAATATAGGGCTGTGGAGCTGATTCTTGACGTAGGGCTGTGGAGCTGATTCTTGACGTAGGGCTGCAGAGAGGTGATGTAGAGCTGCAGAGAGGGTGGTGATTCTCAATATAGCCTGAAATATTAATACTTTCAGTTAAAAGATTTATAGTTGTATTACATAGAGGTTTAGAATAATGTTTGGGAAAGCCATCAATCAACTTTGTTCAATTCATCAATCAATTTTTTATATTTATATATTATATAAAATAAAAAACTCACCGATTATATCTCAACAATCTCGAAGAGTGCTGTCGAGTGTGGCTTTCCAGTCTCCTTCAACCCTCTGAATATCAACCCGTACTTGTTCGGCTGAAAATGGATTAGATTTGGCGCGAAATGGTCTGTTACACGATTTGGTAAAAACACAACCTTATCGTGCAGCTCCAACAAAACACTCTTGCCGAATCGTCCATTCGTCAACCGAGCTCCAAGAATTGGATAGCTTATGTCTAGTGTGAGATCCTTCAGCTTTCTAATTTTCTTCGATTGGATGTTAGCTACTGCAGAACATTTTTCATTTAATACATTTAAATCCATCTACAAAAATTGAAATAAAAAAAAAAACACTGTATTATAAGTAGAGAAACACACATGCTTGTTGGTACTTACATTGATTAGTTCCTTTTTGATTTTTCTTAACACACTTCTTTTCTCAGTTTTTATGTCGTAAAGTTGCACGAATTTATTAATAATTTGTTAATCAAATTTATCACGATGCTATTAAACTTTTTCAGATTCGACGGATGACTTGTGAGATGATGAATCTAACTGATAATCACATCTGAGTTCGCTATTATATACACGGACCCCTCCTCCATCTTTTTGATTCCCCAACACATCTTCTTGAAATCCAATTAAAATTAATGGTTTAGGAAAATACTGAATGCAATATGGTCATTCAAACTAAATATAATGCTTTGTGTCTAATAAATATCATACGGGTTGACGCTATGATTTAATCGTTAAAAATATATTACATGCACGTGTGTATAATTAAGACCCTCGACTGTTTATAAATGCATTTAATATTTTAATTGAAATCAGATGCTGGTATGCAATTAAGCCAACGTGAAATAAATTTTTTTCTCATGAAATCCTATGAATCACCTACCAGTATCTTAAGGGTTGACGCGGTGATTTAATAGTTAAAAAATATATTACATACATGCAATTATAACCCTCGACTGTTTATATGACCGCGTCTAATATTTATTGGAAAAAATCAGATAAACTTTTTTTCTTAACAAGAACGTAGTACACCCTCTGTATACATTTTATGTTTAATAACGAAGAGTAGACACTTTTTATTTCACTCGTATGCTATTGATTTGTACTCAAACGGCTGATGAAAACTATAGGGAGTATTGAAGAAAATTACATCGTGTTGTGAAATCAGACTCTCTGTATCTTATACAGTTAGATTTCAAAACTATAATACATTGGAACCCTTATGGCGGAGATGTAACGGTTTAGGCTGGGAACGATGAGGTCGTGGTCTCGAATCTCACTCGGGGCAAAAATTTTTACGTCATGCACAAATTTACCGGATAAAAAATGGACTACAGAAAAAAGAAATGCGCCATCTAGCGAAATCGATGAAAAAATGGCCGACTAAAAAATGGACGACAGAAAAAAGAAATCTGTAAAAATGCGAAATCGATAAAAAATGGACGACAGCGCCAACGACAGCAGCGCCACCGTCGCCTAGCGGACCTTTTTCGAAGTAGTGAGTCAGAACTCTTATAGCTACACTACTAGTATCTTTCGTTTCCACACGTTCACATTATCAATCATAAATTTGGAAAGATTTTGTCAAAATGTCCTTCAATCACTATAGCTAGTAAGAACATTCTCACAATTCAGAACATTTTTTTCAAAAATCAAAGACAATAATCCCGTATTGGATCAATCCAATGTGATTTATTGCATTCCATGTTCGCAGTGTGATAAGAAATACATCGGTCAAACTGCACGCAGGCCGTATTTGCTCACATAAGAGTGATATTAGAAATTTCAGAGAAACTTACTCTTTGGCAAGTCACACTTTGCCTATGGATCACATACCTGATTACGGTGGTGTCACTGTGTTAGATCGCGAGTCCAATCCAACTAAGAGATCGGTTTTGGAGATGTCTCACATTTTTAAAGAACCTAAAGCTATGAATGCCAGTACTGATATTTATAACCTCAGCATTATTTACTCTTACCTTCTTAGTCTTCCGTCTTATGTTACAAACACTAACTATAATCTTTCACAATAAATTTCAGTTGTTAAACTTTTTCCTCTTTCTTTCATGTTTTACTACATATTGGCATCACTAAATTTTGCTGACAGAATTTGATTCTGTGTCTGTGTCAGTTGTCAAATCATCCTTTGGCTGAAGATCCAATTAAGAATTTTGATTTCCTTAATTTAGCCAGCCGACTAATACTCAACTTCTTATATATATATATATATATATATATATATATATATATATATATATATATATATATATATATCTATATATATATATATATATCTATATATATATATATATATATATATATATACAGTGTTGGGAACATTACGAGGAAACATAGGTTTTACCTTCAATGTGTTGGAAAGAGACAAAATACATATAAATTCAGTGCATCATTCTTTTTCGCTAACAGGATATCATAAAGTGGAAAACGTCCAATACAAGAAGTTAAAAATACAGATGTGTAATGTGAACAGTTTAGTTTATTATTTGAGAAATAATAAGATTGTATGTACTATACTGATAGCTTAATGCAATGAACAATAAAAAAATCAACACTACTTTCGTTTATCCCTTCATGATTAATTTACAGAGAAATAAGTCAGTAGTAATAAAATTCACTATATTAGTTAGGTTAGTATTGGAATAAATAACCGTAACATGCGAAATATATTTATATCAATTGTAAAATGCATTGTTCTAACACGAGAACAAGTTATAAGAAGATTTTAATTATGATAATTCAAGAGGTTGAAACAGATCCAGATATAATTAATTCCATCTATTCGTTAAATATTTTATTGTAATGCTGGAAATTGTTCTAGTTTTCAGTTTGAAAGCGGTTAAAACCTTTACTTTTTGTCAGATTTGGCAACGTGAAATTGGTCTCCAAACATCTGCTGTGTTTCGAATGTTAGTAAAAAAAATTGGTATCTTTATCGTTTGTTATCATTTGTATGCAAATGAGAACGAATTCTCTGTGTAAACACACACACAGTGCAAATTAAAAAAAAACGAAAATAAAACTAAAACCGAATTCTAATGCCTACAATTTTTAAATAAAAGTAATAATATGATATGTAATAAATTCAAAAATAAAGCTTAATTCTTCAATGAGCTTAAATCAAATGTTCGAATAAATCCCCGTTTGGCGCTAAGCAGTAGCCGAGACGGTTATAAAATTCTTGACGAACACGTATGAGCATTTCAGGTGTTATTGGCATACAAATTTGTAAAATTTGTTCCCTTAGTTCATTTAGAGAAGAAGCTATGTTTTCTTGAAACCCATAAATTCTCGATTTTATATAACCCCCGAAAAAAAAATCGTTGGGAGCCAGATCTGGAGATCTCGCAGGCCATCTTATGTTACCATTCGTGGAGATTATCCGATTGGAAAATTGTGTATTTAGAAAGTTTATTGCTAGTCGATAATTATGTGATGCACAACAGTCATGTTGGTACCAGATATCATTGAAGTTGACACCTAATTATATAAGGGCAGGAGTAATTTGATTTTCCAGCATGTCCAAATGTTTCTGTCCGGTTAAATTGCCGTCAATAAAAAATGGTCCAATTAAATGGTCACCTAATATTCCAGTCCAAACATTTAACTTTTGGGGATATTGGGTCCTATTATTATAATGTTTGTGTAAATTTGTCCTTGACCAATATCGAATAACGGATGAATTATGTGCACCGTGTATGGGAAAAGTCGATTCATCTGTGAACAAAATATTTTTCGAAAAGTTTGCGTCCAATTGTATTATTTCCATAATCATTTCACAAAATTCCATTCTACGAAATTGATCGTCTGGAAAAATTTCATGGCTCTTTTTCAGTTTGAAACTACGATAACCATTTTTTTTAATACAGTCCGAATCGTTTTCGGATCAACATCAAAATCCTTTGCTATATGAGTGGACGATTGTAGGGGATTATTTTCCACACTGCTAAAGTTCGTTACTCATTCGCAAACAGACGTTTAGTGAAATACCCAGATTGTACAGTTCAAGAGGCGCACGCGCGATTCATATTCGTCTGGTGTAATAATCTACACTGGCTTTTAATTCTCTGTCTCATGATTGTCCTTCTCCAACACACTGGTAAGATTGTCGACGATTGAAGCAGCATTGCCAAATCGAAATCATTATCTGATGGAAGATTATTTTAAGGAGACAGAAAATAATTTTTATAATAATAAAAAAGTTATTAGCAATTTTAAGACTTTTTTAACTATACTCGATTCTCTAATTTATTCATTTTATACTTTTTTGAAAACTAGAACAATTTCCAGCATTACAATAAAATATTCAAGGAATAGATGGAATTAATCATATTTTGATCTGTTACAACCTCTTGAATTATCGTAATTAAAATCTTCTTATAACTTGTTCTCGTGTTAGAACAATGCATTTTACAATTAATATAAATCTACAATGAAAATTGGCAATACTGTCAGAAGCTACAAATAGTAAGAGGCCGGCGTTGTGGGTTTTCCACTTATGAGATCCTGTTAGTGAAAAATGAGAATTGAGATATTTGGGAAGACATATTATTATTAATACAAATTTTATTTCGCATGTTACGGTTATTTAGGTTATTTATTCCAATACTAACCGAACTAATATAGTGAATTTTATTACTACTGAACTATTTCTTTGTAAATTAATGATGAAGGAATAAACGAAAGTAGTGTTGATTTTTTTATTGTTCATTGCATTAAGCTATCAGTATAGTACATACAATCTTATTATTTCTCAAATAATAAAATAAACTGTTCACATTACACATCTGTATTTTTAACTTCTTGTAATGGACGCTTTCCACTTTATGATATCCTGTTTGCGAGAAAGAATGATGCACTGAATTTATATGTATTTTGTCTCTTTCGAACACATTGAAGGTAGAACCTATGTTCCCTCGTAACGTTCCCAACACTGTATATATATATATATATATATATATATATATATATATATATATATATATATATATTGTTGTAGATAGAACGAGCATATAACATTCATAAAATCCCAATAAAGTATAAAGTAATAATATCTATCAATAAAAATGATTTGTAAATAAAGTACCAAAATGAATAAAATATCTATATAACAATATAATCAATTAGAATTATTGGGCATAATCATAGAGAAAATAAGTAAGAAAATAAAAAGAATTCATAAACAATTATTCATAAAACAGTTTAAAATAATTCTGTATTTTAAAAAAACAACCTTAGACAGAACTTAACAAGCAAACGAAGATCAATAAAATGAATATTAGACACCTAAAGCATCTGCTTATATTTAAAGAATAAATAGGATGGTAATTATAAAATCAACAGTGCTACAATGATTGAGTAATAAAGGACATTTAGAATTAGTAAAATATATATAAGATATGTTAGTTATTATTTAATCATAAAAGTTAATAGGAATCATAATAATATATGTAGAAAACTGTAATTATAGGTAGTGTCAAAAAACCAAAACGAAATATAACAGTTGACGACAAGTATACAAGTATACCAACATAAAATATAATTTGATATGAAATATAAGAATAAAAATTAATGATTACCGACCTAATTTATGTGTATAGATGTGATAATATAAAACAAAATAAGAAATGAACTGTATCCATATGGATTATGTAAATATTTAGGTTGTAGGAAGTATAAAATTTGTATATTAGCATTGACCAATCGGAAGATTTCAAATAATCAATAACATGAAAAAACAATGATAATCAGATGTTAGTGAATTAAATCAATGACGATAAGGTTATAGTGAATAAAAAACAACATTTAACAGAAAGTTCAAGTCAGAAAAACAATGAAAACATTAATAAACAAAGTGACAGGTGAACAATAATCAAAGATTTTTCCAGAACATTGCCAGCTTCCGGTTATAATACTGAAAGGCTTTTGGCGGATAAAAAACCCGCGGTAGTGAGTCAAGCGTTGTTAATCAAGGAAGAAAGAAGTGATAGTATGTTATGCAGTTTTTCTTAGCAAATTTTCAAGTAATAAGTGTTGAATATATATAAATAAGAAGTATAAAAGTAATTTATAATTAAAATAAGTGCAAAGACAAATTTGTCTTGAAACAAAGTCAAGCCAAGTGGGAGAATTATCACCAGATAATTATAAGAAGGGAGATTGCCACCTGAAGCGGGAAAGCGTCATGGATGGACACAATTGAATGCGTCGCTTGGTGAAATATAACAAGGTCTGTGGTGTGTTTCAATAAATAATATTTGGTACCAAATAATGAAAAGAGAAAATTAAATAATAAACACCTGGTAATAAAAATTTTCAAATTGATTATAATAAACCAGGAAACGTAAAAACTTACCATTATCAAATTTGTTGATATATGTATTAATTTCTGTCATGTTGAATTTTTCTCCAGTTACATATATATAAAACTTTCCACAAAACAAGAAACCACAACTAATTTCAGTTTCTATCACATGCACAATTGTTATAATACGTTGAAATAATTTTTTTAAAAAGATCGAAATTAAGTAGATCAACTATTTCAAATAGCCTCTCCATTTCACGAACCGATTAAAACTAAAGCAGTGTCTAAATATTTTCAATAATCCTGTTTATAAGAACAAGGAGTTAAAAGTTACAATAGTTGAACAACTTTAAACGCAGGTGTTCATTTTTTCAAAGAAATGTAATATTACAAACGATAATGCAAATTTATGCAAATGAGTCTGCAAAAGCCGTCTCAAAAAGAATTAATAGTTTTTAAAATATTCATAAAGGTTGTGTGATGTGGAAATTCAGATGTATATAGATAAAACCCATATTTTATATTTTTAGTATAAGAATATTTCATATATAACAAAAGGATAATCATTTATTTTTTCACATAATAGGTATATGACACCAATAATAAGGTTAAGGCGTCAACTGTATTTTGTATACAACTGATATTTAAAATTTCAAAATTTTTGTTCTTTCTTTTAATTAATCACATAAAATAAATTACATTGATTGGTAATGTTGATTTTCTTATAACTTTGCCCAGGACCCTACTGAGATATAGAGTGGTATATAAATAAGAGCAGCCGAGGTAAAATTTGGAATTAAATGATGTAAAATAGCATAATGAATAGGAGTAATCAAGGATAAACCACATTAATAAAAATTTGGAGTATATATAAATTAGATAGCCCAAAAGTATAATATTTCAATAGTAACACACAACAATAATACATTTCATATTCAATGTAAATTTACAATTAAATTATAACAATCCATTTAACTATTTCAATTAGCACACTAAGTAGAATCATATATATTTTGTCTCCGCAACGTGAGGCAAATAACATATAGTTCTCAATTATCAATTTCACATATTCAATTTGCCGCAAGCCAACGTGGGGCTATTGCTGCTATAACTGCAATCAAACTATTTAATTATTTTAATTAACTCAGTAAGTAGTTTCATATACAATATATATATATATATATATATATATATATATATATATATATATATAACAAAGAGATTCATGGGCAATTCACGCAAAAAGAAAAAGGGCTACTGAAACAGTGTGGTAACCGCGAACATGCATATTTCTGGCTCATTTGCCGCCTCCAGCACGGTATAACCAAATAAGGATGTGAAATTTGGGAGCAAAGATGTTAATCGAAACACAAAACAACGGATTTCAACAGGGAAACCAAACGCTCATTTGTGCCTTCAATTAGAAGATCGCTAGTTTTCAGTAGTAATAACTCAAGGACATTGATAATTGTTGCGGAGGTCTGTTGCCTATAAGCAACAAGCTTGAGAAAGTTGTTATAAAATTTTTGAGCATTTATCAATGTTCGAGGGTTATTCGGATAGAAATTTTCTTGCTAATTAAAGAAAAGAAGTACAGAGCTTCTACAATTTCATTAATATTCTCGTCAGTATTATGACCAAATCGTGACATTTTGAAATATTAAATATTTGAAACGTCAAAATCGAAATAAATAATCAAATTGTATCCATAGCAACGTGATGGAGTGAAAACAGCCCATGGGATCTGTCTTCAGTATAATGTTGTTCTGATTGGTTGTATTCAATCAAATGACCTCAAATTAACTGATTTCATTGGATTGTTACTAGAGCAATAAATTTTCAGGACAACAAACAACATCGACACGGAGGCGCATATAGCCCCCCTGCCTGAACCTTCCGACCCATAGTAAATAACAAAGATGTAGGAATATCACGTGATATGTAAACCACAACAACAAAGAGATTCATGGGTAATTCACGCAAAAAGGAAAAGGGCTACTGAAACAGCAATTTTGCGTAGTAGGAGTACGTCATATATCACGTGAGTTCAGTGTTTTCAAAATATGCGTACAAAAAGTCAAGTCGACTAGAGATCGCTCAGTAAACCAAGCTCACCATTTTCAAATGAAAAATAATCTGATGAGGATTTGTCGGTTAATTTTTTTAAATACTTTGAACATTGGTGACACTATGTTGCGAAACGCTATGAAAAAACCTAATTTAGAAGGGTTTATTAACATAGATGATAGGGAAAAGCACAGTAAGCAGGCAAAGGTGGACATTGACATAAAACAGGTTATAAGGGATCATATGAAGTCAACACCAAAAGTAGAGCCTCAAAATTCATCGGGTCGAAACGACTCGTAACTATATTGATTGTAGTTTGACTAAAAGTATTAAAAAAAAACAAATATATTGCCAAAAAATGCATTTACCGATAAATTTTCAATACTGGATTCAATATTTCCCATTATACCCCCAAAACAGATCAATGTTCATAATGCTCAAATAATGAAAATTTAAACGAAGATGGCAAAAAGGAGCTGAAAGAAGAATAGGAAACGTATAAACGAAATAAAAATAAGTCAAGAATAGAAAAATGTCTGACATCGATAAGGCCAAATCAGATGTCTTTTGTAGTTGCTATTTTTGATCTACAGGCTGTTTTTCGAACACCCTATGACGAAGTAAGTACTTTTTGTTATAGAAGTGAGCTTAATTCATTTAATTTTAGAATCTATAACATATAACACCCGAAGAAGGGTATGATTATTTTAGGAATAAATCTGTTGCATTGCGTGGAGCAAATGAAATAGCAACATGCGTATCCATATTTTTGTCAGAACAATGCAATGGGAAGAAACATGTAATATTTTATATTGACAATCGTTGTGGAGAATAGAAAAATAGATTTGTAGCAACCACGTATATCAACGGAGTGTCCAAACTTGATATTGATGTTATTGAGCATAAGTTTTTAATAACTGGACACGGCCATAACGGAGACGATTCGATGCAATTCTGTATCAAAAAAGAGAAGAATGCTCCAATCTGGTTCAATCTATGTGCCTCCGAAAGGGCTCCTTCAATTAGACTCACAAAAAACAGAAACAACAATATTATGTAACAGAAATGTACCTTCTAATTTTTTAGACTTCAAAAAGTTATGCAACTACTCGAATCTTAATTTCAACGTTAACGCCAATACAGAAGAACTAGTTTACAATAAGGATTCAGAAATCAACGCCAAACGGCCTGAGCAAACAAAATCACTAATTTTGAAGCTTGAAACAGTATACAAACACTACCTAAGATTTCTTTTGAAAAAAAAGAGGCACTGTTAATATTGTGCAGCACCAATGACATTACGGAAATGCATCACTCATTTTATCAAAATCTTATAGTAGAAGGCGACAAAAAGAAAAAGAAATCTGCCGCCTGAATGGAAGAGTTAGAAACAGAATAGTTGGATAGTGGTTTCTCATATAAATTGTAATAACGTTTATTTTTGCTAATTGCTTTTTATTGTAATTGAATACAAAGTTATTATAGTAACAAATGGCATTTGAAAACTAAATTCTGCATGTTCTCAATTATTATATCAGTGCAATAACAGCATAACTACATTTTTAAAGAGTTTCACATGATTTGAGTTGCATTTTTGGTAATTTAATTGATAGATACGTTAGACCAGGCGGTAGATCACTAAAGGTAGGGGTGTAATGGATGTTGTTTGATCACGCAAAAATTTTTATGCAGAAAGTTGCCGAATGTTATGTACAACAATAATCTATGTTTGCCTACTCCAAAAAGTGCTTGCTAAATGCTGTAGAACAACAAAGGTACCGAAATATCGAAAAATTACCCATTTTTCGATACATTTGTGTCTAAAACTTTGAAACAAAACCTCAAATCAAAAAAATTAACTCCTTCTTTCCTGTTTATTTGACGATTTCCTATACGGTTATGAGAATCGCGAATCAAGAAACTTTAATTTTCCATGAATAATATGCGAAAATTAGTAGAAAATCATACGTGAACTTTGAGAAATTTTTTCGGTAAGTAAAAAGATAAATATTTATCAAATTTCCAGAAAAAATAGTTGAACATATGACAATTACGTCCAAAAATATTTGTAACGATCGTCCGCGTAGTTTTTTACTGCCACAATTATTAATTAACAAATTATAAAAAAGTTGATCCCGCGTACCTTGTTTAAACAACGGTGAAAAAGGTGCAAGCAGTTTTTAACAGTTACTTAGTGTCATAACAAACAATAAGCAATTATAATAATAATAATAATAATAATAATAATAATAATAATAATAATAATAATAATAATAATATTAATAATAATAATAATAATAAGGGGTTAAAATGGTAGTGAAGCGTCTCTTATAGCCTCTCCTACCAATTCCTGCTCGCACCTCCACGTCGGTAGCCCCGGTAACTATCTCTGGAGATTCGGGATCGGGTAACCATTCCCGGTGGCGGATCTCCAGCAGATGGGCTAACGCGAGAGGGAGAACCACCACCACGCGGGGTAGCATCCCGTATGGTGTGAAAAAAAAGTGCTTTCAACACACGAAGAAATCGTTACTCGGGCGGGGAAGGATTAGATGCTGGTCCTTCCAATTGGAACCGTCAGGATGTCCAGCATGTAGATGAGAATGGTGGGGGCACCGCTCATCGAAACGTACCTCATCAACCGCTTGAACCTACGGCGCCTCGGAGACGTGTTGTGCGACAGCCTGTCGCACCCACTGAACCAAATCAGGCACAATCAGAAAGACGACGTATGAAATGGGACAATGAAACCAACAAACAAGTAATACGTTCGTTTTTCACAGTTACGGCACTGGAGACTGATATGACGATGTACCGCATGCGACTGCATAATCACTTCATTGAGAAAATGCCACACCTAAATCACCTCTCAGAACAACGAATAGCAGATCAACGTAGAGCTATCATAAGAAATAACCTAATACCTCTACCTACAATCGAACAAATAAGGGCAGAGGTGGAGAGGGAGATTAATCAACAGCCTATAAATGAAACCCCAGAGACTCAGGAACAAGAAAGTAGAGGACCTGAAGCTGACCTACTACTATTAAGTCTTCGACCCTCAGTAATCAACCGTCAAACATTATGGGAAGAAAACTACCAACAACATCTTACTGAATTCAGAGGATCCGACCCTGCCAGCAGGCCGGCGCTACCAAAACTCATTTATACTCCAAACACGCACTCTCTCTTAGGAATTGCTAATCAAATTCTGGAAAGTCAATTGGATGCAGATATAAACCTCGAGGGAATACATCTTCACGTGTATTGCGCAGCTCTAGCAAAAATCAAAGCCAACAAACAAAAAATATTAAAAGCACCTAAGACACGTACGCCTCAAAAACCGAGATGGGAACATAGACAAAAATCGAGAATTTGAGAAAAGAAATTGGTAGAATTCAACAAATAGCAAATGGGCAAAAATCCAAAAAGCTGCTAAATAAAATCCCGGTCCAGATTAAACAACAGCTGGAAGGAAAAACAACAAATGAAATAAAAACAATTATAGATGATACCTTAGATACCTGGAAACAAAAACTTGCAGTTGCTTCTAAAAGATTAAAAAGATATCAGGAGAGCTACCAACGCAAAATCCAAAACAACTTCTTTTCAAAAAATCAGAAGGGCTTCTATAGATCGTTTAACGAACAACCTGGTTCTAAAGGACAACCGCCAAAGAAGGAGGATTTACAGACATTTTGGGAAGGAATGTGGTCGAAGGAAATCGAACACCAGGAAAATACACCTTGGATCAAAACAGAAATTCAGAACAACAACCATCTACATATGGAAGAAATAATATTTACATTACAAGATCTGAAAAAGGTAATAAAAAACTTGGCCAACTGGAAAGCACCAGGGAACGACGGTATCCAAAATTTGTGGTACAAAAAACTTACGGCTACCCATCATCACCTGACCAACCAATTTAATATCGCTCTAAGAAACCCTGACCAACTACCAGACTTCCTTACAAATGGTGTAACTTATCTCCTTCCAAAATCTGATCAAACCCAAGATCCTTCTCAATATAGACCCATCACGTGCCTTCCTACAATGTACAAAATCTTCACTGCAGCACTATGTGATAAACTGTACGTATACCTAGAAACTAATGATATTCTAACTGAGGAGCAGAAAGGGTGCAAAAGAAAATATATGGGCTGCAAGGAACAAATAACAATCGATAATGTGATATTGGAACAAATCAGAAAGAAGAACAGAAATCTATACATGGCTTATATAGACTATCGGAAAGCTTTCGACTCAGTGCCCCACAGTTGGTTAATAAAAACTTTGGAAATTTACAATATACACCCTGTGGTGGTTAGGTTTCTAAAAAGCACTATGAGTAATTGGAAAACAAAACTCAAAATTAACCTAAATCACACAGAACTAGAAACTGAATCTATCAGTATTAAAAGAGGAATCTTTCAAGGAGATACACTTTCCGCTCTATGGTTCTGCTTGTGTTTAAACCCATTATCACGTGGCCTAAACCACACAGGATATGGAGCAACTATTAGAGCGGATCGAAACTCAACAACCATAAGTCATCTATTCTTTATGGATGATCTGAAACTATATGCCGCGTTAAAAAAACACCTAGAATCCAACTTAAAACTCATGCACCAGTGGAGCACAGATGTCGGAATGTCGTTTGGTATGGAAAAATGCCAAACTGTATCGGTTGAAAAGGGAAAGCTGAAAGAAGGAGAACCTATAGAACTAGAGCCAGGCAAATATATTGAAGCCATGACAGACAAACCCTACAAGTACTTAGGAATCCTTCAGACACACAAGATAGAACATAAAGAAATAAAAGCCATATCAACCACCGAATTCGAAAAACGCCTTTACAACCTCTTAAAAAGTAAGCTAAATTCAAGAAACCTTACCACGGCCATAAATAGCTACGCCATATCCGCTCTTCAGTACTCCTACGGAATAATTAAATGGACTCAAACGGACCTGGAAGCAGTAAACATAAAGATTAGAACCGAGCTAACAAAACATAGAAAACACCATCCAAAAGCGTCCGTCGAAAGGGTAAATTTACCTAGAGAAAAAGGAGGTAGAGGAATAAAAGATGTTGTGGAAGCTTGCACTCAGCAAATTGCAGGCTTGAGGAGTTTTTTCCGCCACCAAAATAGTCAACTTCATAAAGCCATAGTGAAAACAGATACGGGTTATACACCTTTAAACCTAAGCATGGAAAACTTTACGCCCTTTAATACACGAAATGAGAAAGATAAAATTAGAAATTGGCGTTCAAAAGAATTGCACGGAAGATTCATTAATGATTTACAGAAAGACACGATAGATCAAGCTAAATCAGTTGAATGGTTTAAAACTGGAACGCTGTTCCCAGAAACTGGAGGTTTTATGGTTTGTATACAAGATCAGGTTATAAAAACGAGGAATTACCAAAAGTATATCTTGAAGGAAGAAATACCAACAGATAGGTGCAGAAAGTGCAACAGAAGTCAAGAAACGATTGAACACATTCTTTCTAGTTGCCAAAGCATAGCTGAAACTAAATATCTAGAACGACACAACAAAGTTGCCAGAGTAGTATACCTAGAAGTACTGAAAAAACTTAACCTTGATCCACAAAACAACGATCCATATTACAAATATAAGCCCCCTCCAGTTATCGAAAATCAGTATGTTAAGATCTACTGGGATAAAACTATCATGACGGACGTAACAGTACGACACAACAGGCCGGACATCACAGTCATTAATAAACGATCCAAGCAAGCTCTGCTTATTGACATATCGATCCCAAATAATTCTAACACAGAAAGCAAATACAATGAAAAACTAAGCAAATACGCCGAGCTAAGGACCGAAATAAAAGAATTGTGGAATCTTAAAGAAGTCAAGATCATTCCAGTTGTTTTATCCTGTATGGGGCTAATTCCCAAGAAACTAAGTAGTTCCCTCAAAGACATTGATATTCCTGAGTCAACCTACCGATTAATGCAAAAATCTGTAATCCTGGATGCGACAAACATTGTTAGGTCATTTCTAGAATAGTGACACCCAACGAAAGTCTTGCTGCTGAGGCCGACTGTCGTTGAAACACGCCGGGTGTAAATCCGGTGACACAAAAAGGAAAATAATAATAATAATAATAATAATAATAATGTTTATTCACAAAAAAAGTAGTAAAAACAATACATATTTTAACAAAAGCAAATAAACATGGTAACTACACAGAAGCTGTCGTAAACAGCTTGTACGTGGTAGATATAAAAAATTAACAATCTAATGTATATATTAAATTATAAGACATGAATACAAAAATATGAAATACACCGCATAAAACACAAAACATACAATATAAGACATAAAATATAAAATGTGAAATATAAAACCGAAAAATGTGAAACACAAAATATAAAATATAGATTATAAAAATATCCATTTTACGTTTCAACAATTTTTTACAATTTTTTTAAATTTTGTCAAATTTTTTCCATTATAAATAACTTTGATTAATGTTCATCAAACCATGCAACTAATTAAACGTTTCAATAATAAATATTGATAAAAAGTATATTTTTTTTCTTAAATGGCCTTTGTTTATCATAACTAACCGTCCTTGTTTATAATGGAAAAAATTTGACAAAATTTAAAAAAATTGTAAAAAATTATTAAAACGTAAAACGGATATGTTTACACTTGCTTATTGTTTGTTATGACACTATGTAACTGTTAAAAATTGCGTGGTCCTTTTTCACCGTTGTTTAAACAAAGTACGCGCGATCAACTTTTTTATAATTTATTAATTAATAATTGTGGCAGTGAAAAACTACGCGGTCGATCGTTACAAAAATTTTTGTGCGTAATTGTCATATGTTTAACTATCTCTTCTAAAAATTTGATGAATATTTAGAAATTTTTACTTACCGAAAAAAATTCTCAAAATTTACGTATGTATGTAAGTTTTTCGATTCGCGATTCCCATAACCTTATAGGAAATCGTCAAATAAACAAAAAAGAAATAGTAAATTTGTTTGATTTAAGGCTTTGTTTCAAAGTTTTAGATACAAATGTATCGAAAAATGGGTAATTTTTCGATATTTCGGTACATTTGTTGTTCTACAGTATTTAGCAAGCACTTTTTGGAGTATGCAAACATAGATTACTGTTGTAGATAATATTCGGCAACTTTCTGCATAAAAATTTTTGCGTTATTAGACACCATCCATTTCAATTACTCTATCGCCTGGACTACATACAATATCTACAAGTATCTCTCTACAATAATCAAGAATAATTTAAAAATATTTGATAATATAGATCATCATTTATATTTCTCTGATCAGCAAAACACAAATTTCTCAATTCTTAAAAACATAAATTTATCAAAAAATAGTAAAATTATAAATGTCATTAATAAAGTTTCTGACGGTGACTTGACATCCGTAATCAAAATCTTAGCTTCAGATAACAGTTTTGCTGATGCCAGTACAGCCACTTTAACAGAATTAAATACGAAACATCCTTTAGAGGAACTTAATAAAACGTTCTCTACTCTGAGTTCGAAACTTATTTCTATTCTTATAACAGAAGAATTTATCAGTATCGCAGTCAACTCTCTTATAACAAATTCTGCTGGTGGTTTAGAATCCTCTTTAAGACTTTCACCTCTACAAGATTTAAGTTACAGTGCTGGCCCTTCAGAGAAAAATCTCTTATCATCTTTATGTAAATTATGTAATTCTATTTCAAATAACACGGTCAACATCAGTATTCGTCCTATTTTATTCGGAGCGTCACTATTAGCTTTAACTAAGAATGCAGAATGTATCAGACCAATTGCTATTGATACAGTTTACCGTCGTTTAGCAGCAAAAATAATTTGTTCAAACATCAGAGACACATTACGATATTTACTTAGTCCATTACAATTTGGTTTTGGGTAGGAAGGTGGTTTTGAAGCAATT
Source organism: Galeruca laticollis (assembly GCA_963921935.1). Taxonomy (NCBI): domain Eukaryota; kingdom Metazoa; phylum Arthropoda; class Insecta; order Coleoptera; family Chrysomelidae; genus Galeruca; species Galeruca laticollis. The sequence continues at coordinate 93,884,991 of OY998175.1, read as the reverse complement.
GCACATGCGGCAAGACGTTTCGTCTCTAATCATCCTGACGTTAATAATAAAGTTTTTCTGAAAATTGAGTTTAAAAATGCTTTCAATGCAATTTATCGCGATCATTTATTAAAACTTGTAGCAGATATTTTACCTGAAATTTTCCCTTTTATCAATCAATGTTGTCGATTCCCCTCATATCTTTTATTTGACGAAAACATCATTTATTCGGAAAGAGGCGTCCAACAAGGGGACCCTTTGGCATCTCTCCTTTTTTGCATATAGATACACAAACTTATAAGCAACATTACCACGGAATTTAATGCTTGGTACCTTGATGATGGTTCTTTAGGTGGTAATACTAATTCCGTGTTCAAGTCTCTTGTCGATATTATAAACAATTCCAAGGATATTGGTCTTGAACTCAATTTCAGCAAATGTAAGTTATTTTTCTTAGTATCACCAAATAATCTAACCACTAATATATTTAATTCTGTAGCACCAGACATAACAATTACCAACAGACAAAATTTATTTCTATTAGATGCTCCTTCATTAAACGAATCCTTTCTCTCAGCTTTCAATGAAAAACTAACCTTTCTCTAAAAAATGTCATCTGGTTTATTCTGATTCCCAACACATATTGCTTATTACCTTCTCAATAATTACCTATTAATTCCAAAATTAACATATATCTTAAGATGTGGTCCGACCTGGTTACATAATGATATCTTACTCAATTTTTACAATACCAGTCGTCATTCATTAGAGTCATTAATTAACATTAAATTATAGGACCTTTCTTGGAAACAAGCTTCACTACCTGTTTCATATGGTCGTTTAGGAATTCGCTCAATCGTTCCAGTAGCTCTTTCTTCTTTTTTGTCATCATTAAATAGTTCAAAATATTTCATTAATTACATTCTGCCTATATTTTTCTAGGCACAAGACCCTTTATTAATGGAGGCAGAATATATGGTCATTAAAGTCTAACAAAGTTGTACCCGAAGAATATAAATCCTTCCAAAAATCCTGGGATATACCTTTATTAAACATTGAAAAATAAAATCTGCTTCAGAAAGCTATCAATTTACCAGACAAGGCTCGTTTCAATGCAGCATTTTCAAAGGAATCAGGAGCATGGGTATACCGTCGCCCCCATTAGGTACGCTTTTACATGACGAGAGTTTCCGTATTTCTATTGGCCTCCGTTTAGGTTGTCAAATTTGTGTAAAACATTGCTGTCGTTGCGGAGCTGATGTTGATGAATATGGTAGACACGGCCCAAGCTTCAAGTTAAGTGCCGGCCGTTTTTCACGTCATTCTGCAGTAAATGACCTAATCAAACGAGGCCTGTCATCTGCAAAGATACCCTGTTCGTTGGAACCGTTAGGTACTTGCCGCGACGACGGTAAACGTCCAGATGGTATGACCCTCATTCCATGGCAACGCGGCAGACCAGTTATATGGGATTTCACTTGCACTGACACTTGGTCTCCGTCTCATGTCCGATCCACATCTACTTCCGCAGGCGCTGCAGCTTCACAAGGCGAAACTTTTGAAATCAATAAATACAAAAATTTGGAGAACATTTACATTTTTATTCCATTTGCAATTAAAACCTCTGGTGTTCTGTGTCATGAAGCTTTAAAATTCTTTGAAGAAATCAGTAAAAAAATATCAGTAGAAACCAATTATTCAAGAGCAACTTTGTTCTTTATACAACAAATAAGTATTTCAATTCAAAGAGGAAACGCTTCATCTTTTCTCGGTACATTTCCCCTTTCTAAGCGTCTAAAAGAACTTTTTATGAAATCTAATCATAAGAAACCTAATTCTTCTACCCCTTTCAATCTTTCTCAAATTACAGCCCCTTAAACATGAGATCTTTTCTTTTTCCGAAATTCCTATTTAACATCTTCATTCTCTTCATCAGAATGTGTGCCTGATAATACATGCGTTGACAATTTTATAAATTGTGCCTCCAACAAGCTTTTTGGCCCAAGTGTACTAAAAAATATAGATAGCCACCGGCCAGATGATGTCCCATTCATAGGAATACTGAAGAAGATGACTATTCTAGAGAATGATGCGATTCCTATGCGAAATAAATTATCTTCGTCCAAAACAAAATATAAAACTGGTTTACCCCCAATAGAGTTGAAGAAATCAAACAAAAATATAAACGACCAAATGAAAGGTATTTATACTAACAGTGTGGCATACTCTAACAATACTAATACAGACAATTTGTCTGATGAAGATGTTAACGGAAATCGCGCATCAGTAGCCTATTTCAGTAGAAAATTTAATGACAAACTCTCCAGAACAGTAAAAAATCGTACTAACCTCGCCAATAAGACAAATGAGGTTAGATCCAAAATATCTGATGTGACATAAGAAATATTAACATAAATATATCTAGCATGAAAGGAGCACTAATTAAAGCATTTGCTGAAGTTATTGAAGAGCTTTGTTCTGAAGACGGTTCAGATAGAGTGGTTAATACAGTATCATTGGAAAGTCAGATTCAACGATTCACTTCAAGGTTCATGGGATACACTATATGCACAGGAGTTTCTTCTTTAATATTGTAACTAATTAAATCTCCATTACATCAATTAATGCTATTCAGAGTTATGGTGGTATCGTATTCAGAGTGGGATATGTACAAATTTCAAGTTTTTGGCAAGTTTCAAAATGTTATAGACTCAAATTCACAGATTGGATGTGATGCATATGTAGATCTATAAATAAACGTAACCAATAACAGTAAAAATTCAGAATAGTATATTACGCCTTTTCTGTATTATATCAATTGAAATTTTTCTAACCCAGCATGAAAAATATTTTCTATTTGAAACTATTCTCATATAGATTAAATCCAAATAAAAAAGGATTCTAGATTTTATGACCACTATTTTCATCCTCTAGGAAAATTCTTCCAATCATAAAATTTGCTATTTTGCTCACGTGACTGATGAACTTTTCGGTTAAGTGCTACACAATCAACTTCTCAATGCTACTTCCTTAGTTTTGTAGTTTCCTTTACGTAGTTATATAACTCATGAAAAAGAGGTTGAGTGTTCCCAAACCGATAAAAAAGATTTCGTTGTTTGATAGCTATTTAACCTGGATTAGATGGGCTGTACCAAAAATATAAAACGTCGCTACTTTTTTATCCCTGAGCAACGTCACGTTTAAATTGACCTATAAAAAGATACCGTTGTAAAATCATCATTTCCATTTTATTCACAAAGTCCTTAAAGAAATAAATCAAAACTGCTCAACAATTTATCACCAGTCGTTAAAGATACATTTAATGCTGATTCAACTTGAGATAGTCGCAATTCACTCACGATGGAACATGTTAGGCGGCTAAAGTCCAAAATATCACGACTCTAGAATTTCTCTATTATGGAAGATATTATTGGAATGAATCTGAATTGCTCCAAAATGATGTAGTTTATTAACGCAGACTGCTATTCGTGTGATTATCTTTCAAAGTTGGAATTGAGGAATCCTTTCTGTTCATAATTTCATATTTAGAGCTCGCTATATGAAATGAAACCAAAATAATTTCTCAGGATTGATTTTAATTTCGTCTAATTAAATTGAATAATCCATTCTCCCAAAATGAGAAAATATCACGAACCAAAAATTAGATTTAGGAAACCCATTGAATTGATAATAAAAATAGATCTACTCAAACTAAATGAACTTTATCATCTTTGAAACACTGACGGTGTATAGGGTTCATGAAAAATTTTAATCGCATCATCCTCAAAATATTGAATGTAGCGAATGTAGATAGAAAACTATTTTGATTTTTTCGACCACAATGAGTTTATATGTATATTAGTCCCAATTTCCAAATATAATTTTACTTCCAAATCAAATTCTATTCACAGTTCAGTAATCTCAAATAAAGAAATTATAGAAATCATGAAATATTGACAAAAAATTTATAAAGAGGCAGAAATTAATTAACATTTTGACATATTATTTCCTACTGGATTCAAAAGTTTCTTTTCTCAATTCCAAAATAATTTTTGCTATTCATGTTCCTATACTAAAATCCAAACCCGCTAAATTTTACCATTCATATCCTATTATCTTAAACCGTAAAATATTCGTTACTTTACAACCGTACTTGGTCAAAGCCGTAGAAGAAGCCACAATAATACAAGAGGAATGTACAATATTAGGAAACAAGTATTATTCGCAAGACGAATTGAAATCAAGAATTAACAGTATTTTTATTTTTTTGTATACATATTATTTCGTAAATTTTTCGTTTTTTTGTATTTATTTCAGTTTTCAGGATTTTTGTCTGTTCATAATTAAAAGTGTGGTACTTAGAAAGGCTGTGCTAACGATACATAAGAGATGTGGTGATAATACGAAATCCACTGCCCCCAATAAACATGCATACACTCCAGGGAAATCCACCGATTCGGCTCTTCATCACGTAGCGGCCCGCATCGAGAGATCGTTGGAGAATAAGGAGTCCACCCTGGGTGTTTTCATAGACATAGAAGGCACCTTCGATAGAACCACTTTTACTAAAATAACAAATGCACTTTCCAACAAGAATATCCCCCATACCATAAACGGCTGGATATATAACATGCTATCAAAAAGAGCAATAAAAATCAGTGTGGATGATGTAACCATCTGAGGCTTGGTTGTAAAAGGTTGTCCACAGGGAGGGGTGCTCTCGTCACTACTGTGGAGCATGGTATGAGACTCCTTGGTCAGCCACCTCAACTATTGCAACTTCTCCACAATAGCATATGCAGCTGACCTAGTGACTCTGCCAACAGGAAGATTCGAAGAGACACTCTGCGCTTTAATGCAAGAGGCCCTCAATATCATAGAACAATGGTGCAGAGACCATTCGTTGTCAATAAATCCAAAAAAGATGGAGATGGTTCTTTTCCCGAAAAAAAGGCAGCCTGCAAAACATCAAGTCCAGAAGCTCCTATATATCAAACCTAATTTCTCTTCAGAGGTGAAATATTTGGGGGTCACCTTCGACAGTAAGTTAACGTGGAACTCTCACTCAGAAAACATAGTTCAAGAAGCATATATTTCTTATGAGCAGTGTCGTAGAACCATCGGCCGTGCCTGGGGATTGTCACCTAGGGTTGCTGCCTTGATCTACACTGCCGTCATCAGACCTATGCTAACGTACGGCGCGATTGCCTGGGGAGCTAAAGCAAATCAGCTGACAGTCGTCCGTAAACTGGATCAAATCCAAACAACATCATGCCTTAATACAACAGGAGGCATGAGAACCACACCAACAAGAGCCATGGAGGTAATCCTCGGTCTCACTCCCCTTGCCATATACATCAAGGAGGTTGTTTTGATGACCATGATACATCTACGCTCTACCGGTATACAATATGAGCTAGGATCCGGTAAACTAAGACGTAACTTGTGGCATGAGGCCCTCAGGGAGGTCCCACTGCTGTAGGCCAATACGGACTCGATTCCACCGCGATATGTCTTCAACAGGCCCTACAAGGTAATCTTTAATAACAACACACAAAACCCATTGGGAGAAGACGCAATCCGCATCTTCACAGATGGGCCTAAATCAAATGTGGACTCAGGAAGGGGAATTTTCTCCAGATCCCTGAATTTAAAAATAAAATGGGCAATGGGCTGCAATGCAAGTGTTGCTCAAACAGAGCTCACTGCTATCTGCATCGCTGCAAAAGAGATTACCAAAAGGAAAGCTACAGTTAATAATATTTACATACTTAAGGACAGTAGACAAACACTACTAGCCCTGAACAGACCACGTATTACATCAGGCCTAGTACTAGAATGTCACATGGCCTCAATCGAAGCCTGTAACAACAACACGGTCACTTTAGGCTGGATTAAGGGCCATGAGAAATCGAAAAGTAACCGTATTGCAGACTCGCTAGCCAGGAAGGCAGCCTCCCACAAAATCTTGAGACCTGGCGTCAGCGACGGCCGACCTATTAAATGAACACTCCCTTAATAAGTTTAAGGGTAGATAGGACGACGCTGAAGTCTGTAGGCTTGCCAAGGAACTGCTACAATATCCGGACAGCAAAAATGCCAAAAAAAGTATGTGACTTTGAACAGACGGAACCTACGAACATCCACGGGGATTCTGACAGGTCACTGCAACCTACGAAAACACCTCCACAGACTGGGTCTCTCTAACACCCCACTTTGTAGAGGATGTGAACAAGAAGATGAGACTATCGAACACATTTTTGCGAATGTCAGACACTCTCTCATTTTAGGTTCCATGTATTCGGCGAGCACAGGCTAACACACGCCAGTATGAGGGATGCACAATGGGCCAATTGTGGCCTAAGTGCTTTGGAGTCACCTACCCTTCCAACTTTTACAGATACAGATACAGAGGTATGATTCTTCTCATTTGTGTGACTCGCTAGTGCAGTTTTATTCTTCTTATCGTATTTGTGGCTGTTAATTCTTGTTTGTCCAATGTATACACCATCACAATATCTACAGGGAATCTCATAGTTTACATGAGTTTTTTTGTATTTTGGAATTTTTGATCTTAGTTTACTAAAATGTTTTGTTTGGTAGATTATGTCCCTTGTAGCTTAGTTGTATTATTTATTGTTAAAAAACGTTCTCTGTCAAATTTGGAATATACGGTAGTATTGAATAAGACTAAAGAAAAACTAAACAATGAAATTAAAACCATGTTACCAAATTTCATCTATCAGTTTATTTTAGAAAGGGAAAACGAGAAAAATTAACACTTTGTAAAAATTAAAAACAAAAACATCAATAAAATAGACAAATTGCGGAACAAATACAAAAATATACCACAAAATGTGAATAAAACAGAATGGATAGAGAATATGACAAATACAGACATTCCTAGTGACGTTATAGATATATTAAGTTTAGGACCCAACTTCTCATTACCAATAGAAAATAAAAATGAAATTCCTATTGCAGACATAATTTGTTATATAGAAACAACATTATCAAAACTACCACTACAAAGTAGAGATGATATCAGGTGAAAGTGTACAAATGTGCTAACGAATTACAAAAATAATTTTAATCCAACCAAATATAGTCCCCAAAGTAAAATATTATCACGTAAAATGAAACGCACTAAAATATTTCTAAAAAAACATCCAAAACTTAATATTCTAAAACCAGATAAAACAAACAAAACGGTTATTATGCATGCAACTGACTATGAGAACAAAATGAAAGAATTACTAGTAGATAATAATACATACAAAGAAATGAAAAATGATTCTACAAATATATCACAAAAGAAAAATAACGAATTAATTAAAAAATGGGAAAACAATTTGTACATGTCACCAAAAAACAGCGCCAAAGACTTCAAGATACAAAACTCATTTCCACCTAGGATATATGGATTACCAAAGCTCCATAAACCCAACAATCCGTTACTCCCAATAGCATCTTGTATTCAATCGCCATTCGAAAAACTGTCAACCTTTTTGAAAAACATACTAAATAAATTCACATATAGAAACGATTATTACATTGAATACGTTTGGCACTTCAAAAATAAAATTAGAAATGTGTCAGTGCCCACAGATCATATTACTGTGTCTTTGGATGTGGTATCCATGTATACAAACATTACTCTAGTTCTAGTTCAAAATGTGATTGAAAAACAATGGGACCTAACTAAGACCTGAACGGATATTCCTCTGGATGAATTTTTGGACTCTGCCAAATTGGAAATAAATTCAACTTATTTTTTATACAAAGATACATTTTATAGACAAATCGAAGGTTGCGCAATGTGAAATTCTCTTTCAACTGTGATGGCACAGTTTGTCATAGAAGAACTAGAAACAACGGTGATGAATAAAATTAACTTCAAGCCCTTTTTTCTATAGATACATGGATGATTGCCTTCTAGCCATTCCAAAGGATAAATGTGATTATGTGTTACGAGAATTTAATAATTATCACCACAAATTACAGTTTACTATCGAAACAGAACAAAACCATTAAATGAACTTTTTGGACTTAACTTAACATAATAAAAACGGAGAAATTAAAACTGGTCGGTATACCAAATCTACTTGGTCAGCAGATATCTTAATTTCATTTCACACCACTATATATCCCAAAAAAATCAGCTATTATAGGACTGGATGACAGAGCAATTATTCTTTCTGACACTGAATATAGACATACGGTGATTGAAACAAACAAAAAAACTCCAACTTTTTAATACTATTGTATATTTAAAATTTGATAGAGAAAATAATTAACGTTTTTAAACATGAGAGAATACAACTAAGCTACTAGGGACATAATCTACTTAACAAACATTTTAGTAGACTAAAATCAAAAATTCCAAAAGACAAAAATTCATGTAGTCTATGAGATTCTCTGTAGAGATTTTGATGGTGTATAATTAGGACAAACAAGTCAGTATCTGAGACATAGATTTAACAGCCACAAGTACAATAAGAAAAATAACTACAATACCGACTCACACAAATGACAAGAATCATACTTTTAATTATGAACAAACAACAAAAAACTGAAATTGATACAAAAAAACGAGAAAGTTACGAAAGGATATGTATACAAAAAAAAAATACCGCTAATTCCAAAATTGACACAAACAATTTAAGTAAGATCTATTACAATTTATCAACTCAACGAAATAAATATGAATAAAATATACAGCATAGGAATGGATTGATTTTTCATTATACAAGGGTATAATTTCCATACCCGTTACAAATTGATTCTTAGTCCGTTCATGTTAAATGCATTGAATAGGGAAATAAAAACAGTTATGGATATCGAAAGAAATCAATTATTAATCGTCTTGTGTACGTGAAGTTATTTTATAGATTAATTTTAAATATGATGTTCCCTCTATGTGGATAAGAAAGTTTTTGTTCGGAATATCTATAAGTAGAATTTTATTTAAATTTGAGCTGTATGATTAGGAGTAATTATTGAGCTGTGATTGTCACTATGAATTTCTATTGTAGTATTTTTGAAAAAGGCTAGAAAATCAGCCGAAACGTTATATATGAATAAAATGTTATTGGATGAATTATATGTAGTAGTTTGATGAAAGTGTATAATAAGGACCGAATCCAAGGAAATAACCGAATAAAATATGAACAATTATATCCACGCCATGTTATCGCCCTATCTTCTCGTCCGGAAGAACGGTGGTCGCCTCATCGCCCCGGTCCAAGCAGAAAAAGTACTCCTGCAGGAAAATATAACTATCCAAAAAAAGAAGGTATACCTCCAGGAAAACCCTTAAATGTACAGATAACATTGAGTTACTAAAATGTTATCATCAACGATGAAACTATTACCTGACTGAACTAGCTTAAGGGTATATGTCCAGACTATATTATTATCAACACCAGATGTATTGTTAAAATAAGATGAAAATAATAACTGGAATGAAATTGGAGATTTCCCCCAAAGAGTTACTATCTAATATACTGGAGTATTGCCTCTGCGGCATAAAAAACTAGTGTTCTACTAATTGAGTTAAAGTTTTACTTGAAAAAACCAGAATAACTACTACGTGAATAAAACATATACAAAATCTATCTAATTGATACCTAAGAAATTAATCTTATACATATAGCAACTGATTGACAAAATGAAAAATGACATGGATGAGCCAAAAATTATTTGATATGTGATAATACCTTACTGCAGTACGTAGCGATATGAAACAGAATGATACATTTCAACTATTCAACTAAGAATATTGCAAGTACATGTGCCGATATCCGATACGCAACATGCTAATCCCTCGATCAGACAATATAAAATCTACTTGACATCTATTACCTATTCTTTGAGTATGAAGCTCATGTGAAAAATATCAAATATACAATCGTAAGTAGCACACAGCTAGGTAATAGCCATCAAAAATATATACTTAGATATTTTTTTTGTGATTCAAAACGTCAAAAATACCCCTGAATTGTACAAAAATGTATACTACTTCACAACGCATTGAAATCTATTAATAGTTACAAATATAAACGCACCCAAAATCCTTTTCATTAACAGAAAATGAGTGAAAAATGTCTAAACATACTTTGCACAAAAAATCGTATAAGATCTCTTTTACATACCTCCAATTGAGGGCCTAAAATTTCCTCGAAACTCCTACAATCGTCTCATCAAAAACGAGGATCAGAAGAAGTTATCTAAGGCCAGTCCAAGACGTTATGATTTCAGTCAAAAAATCTTTTCAAAAAAGGTCAGGCAGTGTGGTTTCCAAAAACGGCCAATATCCACCAAATCTCAAAAAAAGACGGCCACCCGAATAAATTTACACAGCCCTTATCAATATCCCCAACTGGGATGGTTTCAAATACCATATACAAATCAATAACTTACTGACAACCCCGTAGCTACATTGGAGTTCAGATTAGAAAAGAAAGTCAAGGATGCGCCAATAACACATGTAATTCAAATTCTTCCCAAAACGCAACTCGAGTAAGTTTTCCAATTAATAGCAATCCAGCTGACAGGAATTCGTCTTACCCACAGATCATAGGACCTCAATCCGCTTAAGACATCGAACAAAAGTCGAGTAAACCCAAAAATATTAAGAATAAAAGTTCGCATGTCATCTACGAGCACTGGCAATAAACTGATATGATGTAAACTCTTTTTTCACTATTTTTTTTTCATGCTATTGGTATCATAATTATAATTGCTGCTTTCAATTGTGTTGAAAAATAATTTAGGGTTTTTATAGCGTTAAAAATTTGTAGTATTGCAGGTATTCCTTTCTTCGTCAATTTCTTGAGTATTCGTCCTGTTATCAGATCATAACCAGGGGCTTTCTTTGGATCAATCTCATTCATTATGACATTCTTAATTTCATTGAATTCAAATTTCTGTATGGGCAACTCCATTTCAGAAGGTTCGTCTAGAATTCTATCTATTTCCTCGAGCTCTTCAGGTGCAGATTCCAAATTGTTAGGTTGGAAAACTTGTTGGAGATAGTTACCAAAGGCATGTGCCTTTCCTGCGTTGTTTCTTCCCCATTACCCATTGTTTTTTCGTATTGGTGGTATTGATCTCTGGGGCTTCTTAGTTGTCTTGTGGCTTTCCATAGCGAGTAGTTGGTGATATCTGTTGGCGTAAGCTCTTCTAAATATCTTCGTATCGAGTAATTTTTCATATCAAGTATTAATTTTTTTCATTGTCTTGCTGCTTTATTAAAGTAATTTTTGTTGTACATTGTTCTATTTTGCTGCCATATTCTTCGTAGCCTTCTTTTCTCGGAATTACAGTTGGAGGGCATACTTCTTTCGGTAATGATTGTTTGTAGTATGGCGTTGCTGCCCAAGCAGCTTTATGTATGTTCTTTGTGGGATTAATCACCACCAAATCGATATCTGTAGTTGTTTTAAATGGTATTTTTAAATCTATTTCGTGATACGAAATTTCCTTAAACGTGTATTAATTTAAGTTTTTGTTGCAAAGAGCAGGAGCTTTTTTTACGACTGGAGTGTGGTCCGAGGACATGTCTAGGCAGGAAGTAGTTGTGATCAGTTTATTGTCAATTCCTTAAGTGATAGAAATCAAGAAGATCTGGTATTTTGTTAGAGGCCACTATAACAAACTGTGTTCTTCACATTGTAATTACCACCCGCTATCAATTTTTTTCCAAGTGTACATCTCAAAACATTCTATAACCTTTGTATCTAATTTTTGATCTGAATCGAAAAAGTTACCGATATTTTTAAGAGACCTTAACACTTTCTACAAGTTTTGTACACTTTTTCAAGCATACACGAAAATATTTATTCAAGAAAATTCATAAATATACCAAAAAATTGCATTTTTTTTGTTTTTGATGCAAAAATGTTACTTGAAATAAGCCTATACAATTGATCTCGTACCATTGGGATTTTTTTATTGTTGTGTTTGGGAGGACAGTATACGGCAGATATTTTAATGCTTCCAGTAACTACATCAACTGCGATGTTAGTGGCTTGTAGATGATTTTCTTTGTAGCTTTCCAGTTGATGGTGTTCTAATGTATTTCTTATTATTATTGTTGTGCCTCCATGTGCAGCCCATCGGGATGGTTAGTAGAATAGATTTCGTAATTAGAAAGCCTTAGCTGATTTTTGGAAATGAAGTTCGTTTCCGTAACGGTATCTATTACATTGTTGGCTATGAATATTATCAGTTCATGAGAATGCTGACTTAAGCCGTTTGCATTCCATAACGCTATTTTTAGTATCTGGGCAAACCAATTACTGGAAGATTATATGGTCGGAATCAAAACAGCATAACAATAATAGCCACTGAATCTAAACCGAAGAAGATAGACAAACATACACAACGGAACAAATAACAAATAGATTTCATACTTACAACAGAAGAGATTACAGATACAATCAAACCCACACACAACTGGAAGTGCCAATCTGGGGTCAAAGGCACCGGAAATGTTTATGATGATCGTTATCACATATTTGTTTTGCGTTCCATGAATTATCTGCAGACATATAATTAGATTGTGTTGAACTATTTTGTTGTTATTGTTGAATGGCGTTGCTACCTTCTTGTTGGTTATTCTGATTGACTACTTGTGCAAATGTCATTCCCTGCGATGTAACCCTGTTTTGTCTTGGTGTTTCTAGCATTCCTTCTCTAATTATGGGATAATTTTTCTCTTGCTATGCCTATGTACAATACATCTTCTATAGTGTGCGGGGCGCTTTTCACCACAACACATTTTACATTTCCATCCTTTGTATTCCTGGGACATTCTACTCAGTAAAATAAAACAAAAGTCACGGATGAACTTCCTGGGGAGTGGAGCGATATCTATCATTAAAATATATGGCTCCAAGCCATCGCCTATTAAACTGGTAGATCAATCGAACCTTCACAATATGAAAATAGCAGTTGCACCTTATTTCCTTAGAGTACCGAAACCACCACTTAAACTGAAAACCCTTAGCATCTACAAGATTTCTAAGCAAAAACCTGGATTTATATTCACAAAAGATACATATTCTGGTTCATGGATCAAATCGACGGTGAGTAACAAGTCTAAACTTCCAAAAGAACTTGTAGAAACTACAAAAAACTGACAATTAATGGTTGGTACACATGAAAAATGAACATAATACAGTCAAGGATAAGCAAGGTGCTAACACTTTGAGTCAAATTAATCACAATTTAATAAAATAATACACCCGATGTCTTTCCGTACACCCCATGTATAATGTCGTGGAATTTGTTTCGATAGTATCTACTTGTATTAAATTACTTGTTTTATGAATGCTTCTTTACCTATTGTACATGTGTTTTCTTATTTCTAAATTGTAAACAATTTAATGTGATTTATTTAAGAATTAACTTGGAGATAGTTCCTAACACAGGAACCTGAGATTATATAATTCAAAAAATAAAACCATGGATATTGGGGTGACGGCAAGTTAATTAAATAAAACTCTTCTTACTGTTTTTCTTCCAAGCTTTCGGAAACTTTTATTTCCAATATCAAGGATGAGTAAATTGAGATTGTTATAATTGTTGATATAAATTGATAAATATATCGATATTGGAACTTTTTAAAAAAAATTTGACTTTTTCTTTATATGCTAAATTTTTTTTGAAAACAAAAGAAGTAAATAGGTTAGGTTTGTAATATAGGTTAACAGATATTGGAATATTCCTCTTTTATAATATAAAACTCAATTTCAAATTATTATAGATGTCATCTTAATAATTTCTTCATAGATATTTAAAATTATAATAAAAGATTATAACAAATTCATTTTATATAAAATTATTGAAAATATTAAAATCATTTACCTGAAATAAAATTATTTCTAAAAATCTTCAATTCATTTAATTACGTATGAGAATTTGAAATTTAGTTATTTTTATTATCAATTGTTAGTAGATAATGATAAATATCACTCAGATTATTATGGTCACTTTTTTTGTTAATAGTATTAGGTTCTTGAAATATATGAGCCATTTCTAAGAAAAGTCTTTTTTTGGAATTCGAAAAATAAAAATGCTAGTATTTACGACTAATACGGTCGAATTTATTTGAGGTGTTGGTTCACAACTGAAAGTGATGATGGCGCTAGCCGACTACTTCTGGCTTGTAACTACACGAGCCAAGTAGAAAACGTCGGATGACGGAATCTTCAGTTCGGATTAGAGACTCTGAAAGACATTACGGCACTATTGAAGAGACCCAAGAAGGTCGAAACGCGTCAGTGTACTATGCCATTCCACTATCAGTTGCGAATCACCACAGATGTCCATATCGGCAAAATGGCCGATCGACGTCACGGTTTTCGAAGGGGATGTAATTCAATATTCTGCGTGGTATTAGCCAGGAATGTAGTTGTTTTCCCTTCGAAGAACGGTCAGGACAATACGTCAAAATTATTGAAATTTAGACTAAAACAGGTGTAGTAGAAAATCGAAATTTATATATATATATATATATATATATATATATATATATATATATATATATATATATATATATATATATATATAAACCAAGCAGAGTTTTTTGTGTTATTGCTATTTTTTTCTGTAAACCTAAACAACTTATGAATTTAAAAATGATACTCAAAACCTAATACGTTTTACCAGTTTTAGCAAAAGTTAATATAATATATAATAATAATTTATAAATTTTAAGTTGTCTTTTCCATATTTAGTTTTTTGTTTTTTCCAAAAACAATTTTTTCTACTCCGACTGTTCTTGAAAAATACCATTGGAATGTTTGGATACTTAAGTTGGATTTTATTTATTATATTGTTATACACGTTATCCAATTCATCCACATCTTCTCGAAAATTAAAAGAATTGTAATTTTTTTTACGAATCATTTCTTTGATATATATTCTGTGAAAATTATTAAAAATTTAAGACTAAAGATTCTTACCATTTTAACCATTAAACATATAAAATAATGGTCAACAGGTAGTATACTTGTTATGATAGTCAATCTCAGTAGAATAGTAGTTTATAGTCTATCGTTGTACTCACAAACAAGGTTCATTACAAATACTCAAAATATTTGTAGACATCCTGTTCTGAATATTTCAATATTGTAATATTTTTGTACACAATAATATCATATGTTATATTTATGTTAAATATTTTCTCATTTCCATCTACATGTGGACAACCCGGTTATTGTGCGAGATTTGTGAGCAGTACATCACGAATTCAAAGTCTTCGAGGAATTTATAAATTATTCCTGACATCATATCTCAACTTTCCATTTTGGTAAGGCGATATTCATTATTCATGGTTTATTAAAACTTTCAAGTGAAAATCGGAACATTCATTATTCCCAAGTACGTGAGTAAGATTGGTGAATATCACTTTTGAAGTGAAACTTTGAGATGAAGTACAAATTAAACTGAGTTTGCTAATAAATTGCATTTGTCATAAATACTTACTGTTTTATTTTGAAATTTCATGAATATTTTTTGAATATGTACAATAAATTGGAATATATTACTTGAGTAATTGATATTGAAAATAAATTTTAAATTACCATAACTCCAAATTCATATGTTGCGAAATTTTTCAGTTTAAACTATTTGTTACAATATTTGATTCAAAATGAATTGTTTATAGTTGCGAAATTGCGAAACCAACAAAGACATATTTATATTATGTTGCGTTACTTACAAGTCTCTATAAAAATAATTGGAGCAATCGACAATTTATTGTCAAAAATAGTCCCGATGTCCACAAACCTCTGAAAACTCAGAGCGGCTAATTTCGAACAACGAACAACACACCACGTATTCGGCACGGAAGTTGTCCCGCGCGTAGTTACGTCCAGTCGAGTAAATGAGACAAACTTCAGGAGTTTTGGGAGTTGAAAGTTGGATGAGATTGCGTCCGCAGGCTGCGCGTTGTCAGATCAAGCAAACCGTTGAGGGCGTGGACGAGAGACATGCTGATAAATGGGAATCTAGCAAAATAAAACAAGAGGATTGCTATTAACCGAGTTTGATCTCCAAGGCTTGAAGATTTTTTGGTCGGATATTTTCTAAGGTGGATTTGGGATACGTTTTTAGTGAGATTTAATGGGCAGAAAGCAGGAAAATCAATGTGGACATGTAAAAAGAGAGTTGATTAAATATAACAAAAAATGAAATTGACTGTCTCGACCCTTACTTCGTGGAATATGCTCATAATAGTGTTTTTAAATGAAACTCAAGGTCTCTAGTTAATTCCACAATATAATACAAGTTATTGAAAATTCTAAAAAGTTGACAATTGTTTCGATAAATCAATATCATCGTCAGAATGACAGAAGTTACATTTCATTTTATGCCTACCTGATGTTTAGTAGTTAATTTTGGCTAGACCAAGAAGTAACCTAACTTGTGATTGGCTTAATATATGTTTATAGAAAAAAGAAGAAGATGTGATATTACAAATATTGAAGCTTAGATATTATTAGCCCTATGGTGATATCCTGGATATCATTTTTCCAATTAAGATCAGTATAACTGTGCAATGATATAGAAAACCAGGAAAACTATATCTGCTGATCTTTACAATTATCACTTAAGAATACAGTTTATTAGTGGAGAATTCCCTAGATTTAACTGTTCATTGACAACTTCATATTGTGGGTTTCTTAAATGTCTTCTAATTTCCAGTTCTTCAAGGAAATCCAGTTCTTGTTTCTTTTCACAAATATGCAGTACTTCTAGTTCTGTGTTAGGTGTCAATGAATGATTGGTGTCAAGTAGATGTTTTGCGTAGTGGGATTTATCTGGTTGTTTTAATCTGTATGCTCGTAAGTGCTCACTGTATCGTACTTCAAAATTCCTAAGGGTCTGACCCAAATAGACAGCATTACATTCTGGACATTTGAGTTTATATATACCTGACTTCTTTAATAGTGGTATTTTTGTTTTTACATTTAACAATTTTGTACTAACGTTACTTTCTGTTTTAAAAGAAATTGTTGTATTCGTTGCTGAAGATATTACCTTTGAAATATTATTAGAAATATTTCCTGCATATGTGATGGTTTTATAAGTTTTAATTTCATCAGCTTGTTTAGGATATATTAGTTGTAATGCCACTTTTTTCTCTTTTTTACTAATTAGCCTATTTATCATATCTAATGGATTTTCTTAAATTTTGAAACAAGAAAAGAAGCTACAGAACCTTGAACACACACAACATAAAATTCAATACTCAAAACATCATGAAACTAAGTACCTACATACCAACACACTTTGCACCACGATTTGAAAACCTTTCAGACACTAATTTTACAAATAGTGAAATAGAATTTCTAAATAAAGGTTTAAAGTACAGCATACCACCTAAATTTACGAATAATATTAAACAAATTATAGCTACAGAGTCAGAAATAGCTTTAAAATCTAATTCAAATTATTTTCTTTATGAGAAATTAAAAATTGCCAATTTAATCAAAAATATTGAACCTTCAAAAGTTAAACGTCAAACAAAAAATGACATTTCAGTTTTAAACGCAATAAAAAAGAAGGTAGAGAATAATAACCTAACAGTCACAAAATCTGATAAGGGGAATGCTACTGTCATTTTGACGACTGAAAATTACAATTCCAAAGTATATAACTTTATAAAATCCAGCGATGTAAAAGTTCTTAAAGCAGACCCAACAAAGAAGTTTTCTAATAATGTAAGGGAATTGTTAATAATTCAAATTATCTTTTAAATGATTACGAAAAGAGGTCTATCATACATAAGAATCCTCATTGTCCACAATTATATGGAACAGTTAAATTACATAAAATAACGAAACCAATTAGACCTGTAGTCTCTTATGTTAATGCTCCTAATAATATATTGGCAGAGAAGCTCAACAATATACTCAATACTTACGGATATGAATCTCAGTACTCAATTAGAAATTCAATAGAACTAATCAAAAAGTTGAAATCAATCCACTTGCAAGATAACTATAAACTCATATCGTTCGATGTAACTAATATGTTTACTAAAATTCCTCCTAAAGAATGTCTAATACTTGTAAGAAAATTACTAGAAGATAAAAATATTAATCCAGGAATGATATCAGATATACTTAATTTATTTGATTTATGCATTAATCAGAATTATTTCACTTTTGACAATAAGATATATATTCAAAATGAAGGTTTACCAATGGGAAGCCCTATATCACCTATTTTAGCAAACATTTTTATGGACAATTTAGAAAGAAAGATCTTTGAAAGTAATATTTCGAAAAATATTTTATTTTGGTATAGATATGTAGATGACATATTAGCTTGTTTTATGGGTAGTGAACGACAATTAGATGTATTTTTCAACCACGTCAATAATTTACACCCGAAAATTAATTTTACATTAGAAATTGAAGAAAATAGCTCAATCAATTTTCTTGATTTAAAAATTCAAAGAGTTAATAATGTACTTGATTATTCAATTTACCGAAAACCAACACAGACTGATGTGACAATTCCATTCAATTCTAATCACCCTGTCTCACACAGACTAGCGGCATATAATTCAATGATACATAGAGCTTTTTCAGTTCCTATGAACAAATGTAATTTTGATAGAGAGATTAATACAATTAGACAAATAGCAACATCTAACGGTTATCCATTAGATATGATAAATAGGCTAATTAGTAAAAAAGAGAAAAAAGTGGCATTACAACTAATATATCCTAAACAAGCTGATGAAATTAAAACTTATAAAACCATCACATATGCAGGAAATATTTCTAATAATATTTCAAAGATAATATCTTCAGCAACGAATACAACAATTTCTTTAAAAACAGAAAGTTACGTTAGTACAAAATTGTTAAATGTAAAAACAAAAATACCACTATTAAAGGAGTCAGGTATATGTAAACTCAAATGTCCAGAATGTAATGCTGTCTATTTGGGTCAGACCCTTAGGAATTTTGAAGTACGATACAGTGAGCACTTACGAGCATACAGATTAAAACAACCAGATAAATCCCACTACGCAAAACATCTACTTGACACCAATCATTCATTGACACCTAACACAGAACTAGAAGTACTGCATATTTGTGAAAAGAAACAAGAACTGGATTTCCTTGAAGAACTGGAAATTAGAAGACATTTAAGAAACCCACAATATGAAGTTGTCAATGAACAGTTAAATCTAGGGAATTCTCCACTAATAAACTGTCTTCTCAAGTGATAATTGTAAAGATCAGCAGATATAGTTTTCCTGGTTTTCTATATCATTGCACAGTTATACTGATCTTAGTTAGAAAAATGATATCCAGGATATCACCATAGGGCTAATAATATCTAAGCTTCAATATTTGTAATATCACATCTTCTTCTTTTTTCTATAAACATATATTAAGCCAATCACAAGTTAGGTTACTTCTTGGTCTAGCCAAAATTAACTACTAAACATCAGGTAGGCATAAAATGAAATGTAATTTCTGTCATTCTGACGATGATATTGATTTATCGAAACAATTGTCAATTTTTTAGAATTTTCAATAACTTGTATTATATTGTGGAATTAACTAGAGACCTTGAGTTTCATTTAAAAACAATAACAAAGAATATTCAATTTATTATCTCTTCGGATATTTTAACTGCAATGTTACCATTAGCATGGCTGTAGAAAAACGATTTGATTAGAGTCATCAAGTTATCTAACCACAAAATAAAACAGAATCTAACATCGTTTGGATCGAGTCGAAATTGCAATACTGAATGTGATGAACTCGGATATATACTCACATCAAACTTATCCGCCTGTTGGAGTTTCGTTATGCACCAGTAACTATTATAAAATCTGTTCTCCTCCTGTTAAATTACATATTGATTATTCAACTGCTTTTGAGCAATTAATAGTATCTGTAAACAAACAGCGTGAGCTGTAATAATAATAATGCTCTGTACTTTTGGTCAAGCTGATTCACCGAAAGAGAATAGTTCATTATTGTTATTGAGGGGAGTAATGTCACAAGAATAATTTTGACGTTTTCAAATTAAGTTGATACCATTAACAAATACCATTGATGTATTCCTCACTTTTAATACTATTTATATGAACTGTGATTATGGTTGAGGGGTCCGTTGATGATAGCGAGAAGAATGATTCATATACTGCAAATAAAATATACAGTTCTATAACATCTCAACCAGCTAGGGTAAATGCACCAGTGAATGAACACTCAAGACATTTTTGAACTTCACAGTATTTTTATAAACTATCCGTACTGATTTTCAGGTCCAGAAAAATAACACATCGTGTTCAATGAAATAGTGAACACGTTGCATACGATAGTTACGGAAGTAGACTTAGTAAAAAAATAAAATGTTGCATAATTCCCCAGTAAATGAACAAATGCTACCATTGATTGAACATGGCTGATCCAATGAATGAACTTATGAAGAAAATAGACGTTGAACAATTTTTAATTATTGATTATCAACGACAACACAACATACAATATTATTTCAGAGAAATTTCAGCATTTCTGGACATTCGAAAAAACCACGTCTTATAAGCTTGGGAGCTTCAATCATTTCCACAATTGAAGTTTTCTCGTACCATATTTGGTCAACACGTTCTGGCCATTTGAAAGTATTGGGACTTGCTGGTGTCATATTCATCACCTTCTGCATTTTCCACTACTCCAGGAAAATATTTTTGGTTATAGATTATTATGACATAAGCTCTAATAGTAATTTCATGTGAATCATTTATTTTACTCCATTTTTATCCCTGTTGATATCATCCTCTGGGGAAGATAGTATATTCCTTATGTTGCACGGATTGATATGTTCAGAATATTTACGAATTTCGGGACACTCGTAGGAACCATTTCTAATAAGCTTAGGTGCTTCGATCACTTCTGCAGTTGAAGACTTCTTGTACCATATTTGGTCAACACAATCTGGCCATCTAAAGGTATGAAGACCAGCTGGTGCCATAGCGCGGACTTCATATTCATTGTAACCTTACCTTGTTGTTGTTACTCCAAGGAGTGAGGTTACATTGCCAAAGGTTCGCTTTTCGCCGGAGAGCATAAGGTCATGAGTTAATGAGGAATATTTGCAAGCTTGTCCTTTATTATTTTTTTAAGGCGCCACTTGATTAGTAGGACATTCAAGAAATTTACTGATTAACCAAGAAACCAATAATAAAAAACAATTAGCTATTGTAACTTTCAAATATGTTATTTATGCCGTTTTGCTTTTACGTTTGTGAATCAAATAAAACACTTTGTTGCCAATGAAACAGTTTAATTAAATGGATGATACCTTGAACATATGTTGTAATAACCTGTCTCAAAAATATGAGGTGATCAACTCTATTTATGAAATGATAATCAGTTATCAATGATTAGTTAATTTAAAATGTTTAACAATTTCTAATGTTATGAACTAACTGAGATGAAAATATACAATACACTAAATCTTTAGCAACACGTAAATGGTATACCAGTTACCGCTTTACAACAGTAATAATTAACCATATACATACAAGTAGGTCGAAAGTATCTCTAATATAATAAGATTAAACTGAAATATAATTTCAGTGCGATATAGAATAACAAAGTTGATAATTCAACTCTAAAGAATTGAAAGAATGTAATGTTAAAATTGTGAATTTGATAAACGTCTTAATAAAGTGTGAAATTACTAAACAGTAGAATATAAAAGTTAATGTGTGATTCAACGTTAAAAAATGAAGTTATAAAATGAATAATGTGCTCAAAGTTCAGATAAAAACAAATAAAACTTTAAATGTTACTTGCGGTTAGTGTCCAAACTATTAGACGTCAATTGGCTTAATTGACAAGCACCATCTGACTTATGGAACAAGATTCAGCCATGCGGTTAATAATCGATGAAATTATTTGGCAGTCGTCACCAACAAACATGAGTCCAGCTTCGTCCTTTGAACTGGAAACGCCGTTAGAAGCTCTTGTCGCTCTATAACGTTAATCGTAATCCGATATACGAAACATCTCAACAACCCTGGACGGAGAACTTTGGTCTGTCAGCTATCCCTACGAGAATATATACCATCCGAAATTGAAGCTTCTTAAAATCTGTTGTTGATCATCCTATCATTGATAACCATCACCCATAAAAACTATCAAACCATCAATTGGCAAAAAAGTATTGTAAGAACTGCATGTAAAAACTATGCAGTATAGAAAAAAAACCCTAAAAAGAAATTGGGGGTTATAGCCGTGAAAATATAAACAAGATGAAAGCTTACCTTGTTACCAAGGGTTTTTCACCACTATAGTTCCCAAAATATATGGATTAAACCATGTGCCACCGGCCATTTTAGATACTTATGACTTGTCCTCATCGATACCCCGACTTAATCGTTCGACAAGTATCAGACAAGTGCTTTCCACAGCTTCCCTTTACTTTACAATTGACATCAGCAAACAGTGTTACCAATGGCAGTCAAATAAAATCCCCACATTAAATAATAAAATACTCATGGATTGGTTAGATCACATGAAGAATATTAATAAAAATATTACTCTAAACACCCATTCAATAATTTACATCCCGTTAGTCCAGGATATGCTTAAATAATTTTAAAACCCATAGTTAATTCCGTTATGCAACCAACTATACAGAAATGTGTATAAAGTTGCATACTCAGTGGGTGGCTTAATTGAATTAACGTACCTCCGTGAGTTACTCATAATACAATACAAAAAAAGCATTGTATTTTTATCATGCTACATCATCATTGTCTATAGTTTCTACTACGCCCGGAAAATATTTCAGGTTATACGTTATTATAACATAACTTCCTACAGTGATATCTTGGGAAACACTAGGATTTTTATCTTGATTGCCAGTATCGATTATATCAGCCTGTAAACAGGTAAATTCTGTTGCTGGTGGTGTTTTGGTTCTTTTAGCGGTTCTTCTTGTGCTTGCTTCTTGTTTTTATTCTCTCTAATTGATTTTTGTTTCAATGTATCAGCTTCTTTTTTCTTTTTCTCAGATTCTTTTGTATTTGTATAGTGTTTCCATTTTTTGGAAGTGATGTCAAACGTCATTAAAGTTGCCTGTTTCCTTTTGCCACACTTTTTTTCAATATTTGGCAAATGAAGATGTAGCCATAAGTCTATGATATTTTTCAACTTCTGCGGCTCTTGATTATGGATATCGATACTATTGTTATCTATTACTACGTCTATTTTATCTGGAATCTCGAGTTCTTCTACAGCATTCAGATCATCTGTTTTACTTGTTTTTTCTCGTAACCTTCTATTAGAGTATCAATATTAGTTATACTCTCTTGCTCGGTACCGTCCAATATATCTTCAGGATTTTCAGTTTCTTCTATGATAACGTTTTCTATATTTTTCGTTCTATCCACATTCAATATTATTGTTGAATTGTCAGATATGTTAGCTGGATAGAGAATACCATCAATTTACAATGGTGGGTTCAACAGGTCATCTGTTAAGTCTGTTGTGTATTCTTGTATATCCGGTATATCAAAATTAGCAATATTCAGCGAGCTTTCTTTGAAGGCTTCTTCTCATTCTTAGTTAATTCCATCAGCATTTCTCAAATTATTCGTTTCATCGGCATCGGTTGCTTCTATCAATATTTTCCAAAAGTTGTTGAACTGAATGTCTACGGCTTTTTCTCGTTCATAGGTACTATTGAATTCTATCAAAGGTTTTGAATCTACATGATGTTTTATGACTTCCAAAACAGTTTCATATTCGTCTCTGGTCACGGAAACTTCCTTGTTACAATTTAGGTCAAGCTGCTGTCTCCTTGTTGAAATGCATTGGGAATAATTCACAGCGTCTGCACTGAATGGAAACAATTCACATTTTCTGAAACTGTTTTTGATTATTTCCGGTTTGATCGATTCTTCAAAAGCTTTTTGAAAATGGGGGGCAAAGGTATTTTTTGTATCTGATGTATTGGTGTTCTGTTTATGTTTCAAAATGGTCTTCTTCCAGTGTCCTTTGAGAGACTTGAATACTGATACGTCACAAGGTTGCAAGATATGTGTTGCATTGGGCAGAAGGCAGTATAGTATTATTCTTTTCTGTATACAGAAATTATACCAATCCATATTGATATGCGATTCATGACCGTCAAGCAATAGTTAAACAGGAAATTTGATGTTGTTTTCTCGAAGCAAAGGGAAAAAAATATTCGCAATAAATTCGTAGAATGTTGCACTCGTCATCCATCCACTATCTGATTGGCCAATACCCTACTCCTTAGGTATAGTTTGTGCAATATCTCTTGAAATACGCTTGTACGGGTACACAATCATAGGTGGAACAGATTCTTCTGGGGCAGAAAATGTACAGAGAACTGTTATGCATTCTTTTTCTGTGCCACTAGCAATATCATGAAAATACCTGTCATTTTTGTGACCCAGAAGCTTTCCAGTTTTGGGACAAGTCTACAAACCGGTTTCATCCCCATTAGAAATTCTATCAGGCTCAGAAAGGATGTCTTCAACGCCTTCTCCAATTAAATATTCCTTCATCTCCTGAAACCATTTTCGAATATTTTCCTCTGTTACAGATGCTCCCGCCTTGGATATTAATTCTGTATTCCTTGTGGTTATTTTTGTATGTCTTTGTAGAAAAAGATGTAACCATTTCCTACCCGGTCTATCATCCACGAATTTATTGGGCCTATCAACAGCTTTGAGGACACGTTGCACTGAGTCCTTCACCTCATCGGGATGCATGGGAAATCCTAATAGAGCTTTGGATAGAATCCAAGTTTCTAGAGTAGTTTCTTCTTCGGAGGTCAAAATGGTGGGAAGTCCCATTTTTCGAATCATGGAAGCTTTTCCAGTGGTTTTGTTGAAAAGTGTACTTTTCGGAAT
Organism: Galeruca laticollis; assembly: GCA_963921935.1. Classification (NCBI taxonomy): domain Eukaryota; kingdom Metazoa; phylum Arthropoda; class Insecta; order Coleoptera; family Chrysomelidae; genus Galeruca; species Galeruca laticollis. The sequence goes on along the minus strand of OY998175.1, from coordinate 93,860,075 downwards.
CCCACATTGTTTGCTGGCCGCATTGATGGTGATTTCCTTTCTTCCAATTGGTTCCACGGCTTTCTGGAGACAGTCATCGGAATATCGGAATCTTACATACTTTTTCTAATGTTCTGGCTTGGACTTTCCATCTTCCATATTTCTGAGACAGAGAAAGAATAAATTGTTCATTCACTGGAGCACTATTGATCTATCTTATGATTCAATGAATGAACAAAGTCGTTAATTTATTGGATAGCAAGCTTAGTAGACATTTCCTGACGGAACCCGTGAAACAACCTTTCTAGACGAGTATATAGGGATCAGATCGATGAAATCTAGATTAACGCGTAAAATCCCAATGAATGAACATTTTGTTCGTTTACTGGGTTCAGCACATGCACCAATGAATGAACACTCAAATTATCGAATTTAATAACGATTTCGGTGTATTTTGAGGTTAGTTTTTCGATAAAATCAGTTGAAATCAATTAATTGATGTGATAATGATGACACACCTCACATCTCATTTGTTAATATCTTATTCTGTACTATTGCTCACCTGGTTATTGCTTAGTATCGTTCCAATAACAGATACGTTTTTCAAATTTTCTCAACAAAAACACAGCGGTACGTTCATTCATAAGAACTGACTTGAACTAAGGAAGTATCACGTTAAGAGGAACATGTTGCACGTCATGAGGGATATTTCAGTGTTTACGAGAAAGATATATTTAAATTTGTTCAATCACTGGTGATGTTCATTTACTGGTGCATTTACCCTAGTACATAAACATAATATTTGCAAAAAACACAAAATTAAACAATAAACTTGTGTAATTGAGTTTGCTATCGTTCAAAATTCACAGTTAATTTTATTATTAAACGAAATGAGTAATCACAACTAAACATTTCATAGCATCGTTATAGCATTATAGCTTAGCATTAATATTTTTGAATAAAGGTCTTTCTCTGTACTTGTATCTTAGTATTTGTTGTTATAGTCGTAGATAATGTATAGTATTCACTTGCGGTATGAATTACAAACAAACTTTATGACCTACATTACTGCTCGTTGAATAATATACTATTAATGGATGATAACAATTGTTTTCTCATTTATTACGAACAGTACTAAATGAGACGTATTTGTTAAACTAACTTGCAACTATAATGATACAGAGGTGTTGGAAGAAGGAATTTGGTAAAATAAAGTCACTAGTAAATATTCTCTCACTTGTTATACTGTCAAGAATTTGCATAGAAAACTTTTTCAGGAGAAAGTTCTACATGACCTGAATCTCAGAACACAATAAGCCGATATTAAGCTGAGTAGTAATATAGGAAACCTTGATTTTGACAATATCGCAAATTATTACGGAAAAAAGTTGAGCAGAAAGAAAAATCGCAAATAAATATATTCAACATCAACTTCAGGAATATATTAATGCAATAGACCTTTGGAATACCTGCAATAAGTTGGAATTTAATGTAGAAAAATGTTGTATAATGTCCATTTGCCGGAAAAAACAAAAAGTGGAATTTAATTACAAGTAAGTATATAATACTTTGCATAGATCTTTCGGAAATAAATTATTTAGGTGTGACTTAAAACAATCAGTTATCATTTACTACCCGCTGTCGTAGCATTAATAAAAAAGCTAATATTATCTTGGGTTTCATTAAAAGACAAACTTTTCTTTTTGCTAGTATGAAAACGATTCAAATTCTTCTTAATACTTTAGTGTTATCACAAGTATAATATGCATGCGTTGTTTGGGGAGGACTTGCACAATTGTACATAGAACTTAAAAAGATCTAATAATATTTTTACGTTATTGGTAGCAATTTCAGTTCTAAATAAGTCATAAATTGGTTCCAAAACCTTTTTTCGAGAAATGCTTTTTAGTACAAATAACTGGCTACACAACCTCCTGATGACAAAAAGGGCCTACTCCGCACAACCTCCTACTTACCTTCAGGTTGTGGGCTTTTTAGAACTCAAAGGTTAAATTTTACAGGTAACTAGAACCCAAAAATAACTTTCATAGAACCTAAATATCTTTAATATGACTTAAATAGAACTTACTACAGTGGCTGTGTGGTTCTGAATCAGTCACAGAAGGTATTACTTAACTCCCAAGTAAAGCCAATATTTGTCTTTTTGTTTTATCCAGTTGTACTAAAAACCCAATTATATACAATTGGGTTTGATTTTGGCAAGGAAAATGTTCATTTTCAGATCACTTTCAGTTAATATGAAAAGTCTTTCGCAACAAACTTCACAATATTTAAAAGTTATTATTGCTTCCATATTTATTATAACATAATATATACTGAATATCGCGTGAAGTAGTACCTGAAGGGTTCAAACTTATTGCGACCACTAGTTCATTGTTAAATTATGAGATAAAAATAACGTATAATAAGCGCGCCATATCAATTATACAAATTGTTAAAATTTTATATCTACGAAATAGGTGAAATCAAAATTCAAAATTTTAAAGAAATTGCACTATATTAGAATACAATCATTTGTCGTGTTGTACTGTGATAATTAGTGTTTCACACACATTCAAACTCAACATAGTAATAATGAAATAAGTCAAACACATTAAAAATATGACTGACAACGAACAAAAACATAACTCTTTTCAGCAACTAAATTAAAACAAAAAATGCTTATTGGTCGCGAAATTTACCGACAAATAACCTTTATGCATTTTTTACGACTTAAGTAGAATATTTTGAGCATTAGTGCGGCTTTTTAGTTACGAAATTGTTTAGTTGGTAGACTTGTTTTTGGCTATAGATATTTCACACTAACCTGTTAGTTCTTGTCGGTTCTTAGAGCATCACACAGGAACGACTACGCGTATACGCATCATCAGGAAGCAGTAAGAGAAACGGTATACAGTATGTCTTTTAGAAAATATCACAGTAAGTTTTTAGGTTTCACATTCTTTATTCAAACAATTTTAAGAATTGAATTATGTTTATCAGTTTGATCCGATTTTTGATAATCGGTTGTATATCACAAATAAATCATAAATGAAAGTTTTAGAAGAATCTTCTGTTCCGGGTAGAGGTTGGAAACAATATCCATGTGTAGTCAAAATACTAACAGACCCTTACAACTCTACTCGTATGGAAGAAGAAAAAATGCAAGGTATTTCGGACACGGAGGATGAGTCACAATTAAGCAGCAATACTGACCGAAGCGATTGCAGCTCTGTGACACCAGATTTTAATCATCTCTTACTAGCAGAGCATTCACAGATTACACGAACGCCGATCAGTTTACCAGCCCTTATTAATATACCATCTACATCCACCCTACATGTAACGGACAAACCACAAGCATCTTCCGCCACGAACGATAATTTTTTAGTGGTAAGTTTTAAAAGTTCTTCTTTTTAAATCGTTTTGCAATTTCTATTGTTTACCGTTTTTATTTGCTGTAATATTAATATGATTCTCATTATTTCAGAGTCAGAATATTTCAATGAGCGATTGTACCATTGATGATACATTCTGAGTGTCAACAAGTCTTAGTAATTATGAAATTGTGGAAAATCAAAATAAAATTCTAAATCGATTGGAGAGCATACTTGAAAATCAAAATAAGATTTTAAGGCAAATTACTTAACGGCTAAACATGAGATATGCTTCGACGAAATATATAAAAAGTTAAATTTTGAAACAAGAAATATAGAAAGATTCAAGCCAGTTGCAACATCAGAAGAGTTAAACAGTTTAGAGGAAATATTGAAAGAACCCGCCTTTGAAACTAAATATATGAAATCAATGTCAATGTTGTGTTCTTCTGGTACGGGAGTTAAGGGATCCACGCTTTGTTACAAGGTAGTTGATGAATTTTTCTCTAGAAAGTTATCGACGGAATGCTCGTGGAGTGGAAACTCCAGATGCAAGGATGAGAAAGGTCTTTTTAAATTCTTAACAAAAATACGATATGCGTTTTCCTTGGTGATACGTAGCGCTGAAACTTTAATCAGCCAGATGGAGACTGATAATTTCTTAAAGAAAATAATTAAAAATTCGAAACATCGCTATAAAGAATAGATTCAACTATGTCTGATAACTCAAAAATTATCGAAACCAGCAATGATTCAATGATTGTTCATGATTGTACTGTCATCGAGAAGGGAAAATCAGAGGCGAATAAAAATGACGTTGAGGAAAACTTCAATAATGAAGCAAAAGAAAGCCCTGCAGAATAATTTCTTTTAATCTGCCAAATAATTTGTCGTCTGTACTTTTTTTTTATTTACTTAATTATTTTTGCTTTTACCAAAGTTAGTTTAGTTTGTTTATGTAATGTTAGTAATGTAAGTAGTTCTATAATAAATCATGTTTTAACAAATTATATTATTTATATAATAAGCAAGATTCAAACAAAAAAGTTTGTTATAAATAATAATGTGGGTTTTTCTTTTTTTGATTACATAATTTGTGTATCATAGGTATGAATACATATTGCGCCTGTGATGTAAAAATACGAATAATGTCATCCAAAACAAGCATTTTAAAAATGACAGCATTCTCATCCTTTACGAACTCAGTCAGTTAGTCGACGTATATTTTAAAATTGGATAAGTTTGTTCCTCAGCCTCCATACTTATCTGAAATTCATTCAGTTGCTTTTACATTAACCGCTTCGCTACCTGTGCTAACGGATTGTTTCCAGTTCTTATCATTATTTTAATTTCCTAAAGTTTTAATTCGAAAGGATAGGCACTGATCTTTGTTAGATTTCCCAAATACTTAACATCGTCAACTAAATGCGTCAAATTATGAATATTACTGCTGACAAAATGTTCACCATATATTTCACAAAAATCATTTACAAAACGGTTTAATAAAGTTTATAATAATATATAATAATAAAGGAGAGGCACTGGTCTTTATTAGATTTCCCAAATAATTAACATCGTCAACTAAATGCGTCAAATTATGAATATTACTGCTGACATAATGTTCACCGTATATTTTACAAAAATCATTCACAAAATGTATTAATAATGCTTTAGCGACATTAAACTGATCTTTATAGAAATCTGTAAAGCAAATAGTAATAGCGCAAAATAAACATAGAAAATGTTCGTATACCTTATGATCAAAAACATTCTTTAAAATTACTATGCCATAACAGAGAAGATAATTTCTATATTCTAGGCCTTTCCAAAACGATGAGCAATCCAAGCCTCTAACCGCTCTGTGGAGCTCTTTAGAAAGCTCAATTTCCAGCATGTTATTAGTGTTTTAAATGAAACTCACGGTTTCTAGTTAATTCCTCAATATGATAAAAATTATTGAAAATTATAAAAAATTGACAATTGTTTCGATAAATCAATATCATCGTCAGATTGACAGAAGTTACATTTCATTTGGTGCCTACCTGATGTTTAGTAGTTATTTTTGGCTAGACCAAGAAGTGAACTAGCTTGTGATTGACTTAATATATGTTAATAGAAAAAAGAAGAAGATGTGATATTATATATCATTTTTCCAATTAAGATCAGTACAACTGTGCAATGATATAGAAAACTAGGAAAACTATATCTGCTGATCTTTACAATTATCACTCAAGAAGACAGTTTATTAGTGGAGAACTCCCTAGATTTAACTGTTCATTGACAACTTCATATTGTGGGTTTCTTAAATGTCTTCTAATTTCCAATTCTTCAAGGGAATCCAGTTCTTGTTCCTTTTCACAAATATGCAGCACTTCTAGTTTTGTGTTAGGTGTCAATGAATGATTGGTGTCAAGTAGATGTTTTGCGTAGTGGGATTTATCTGGTTGTTTTAATCTGTATGTTCGTAAGTGCTCACTGTACCGGATTTCAAAATTCCTAAGGGTCTGACCCAAATAGACAGCATTACATTCTGGACATTTGAGTTTATATATACCTGACTCCTTTAATTGTGGTATTTTTGTTTTTACATTTAACAATTTTGTACTAACGTTACTTCCTGTTTTAAAAGAAAATGTTGTATTCGTTGCTGAAGATATTATCTTTGAAATATTATATTATATTATATTTGTGAAAAGAAACAAGAACTGGATTTCCTTGAAGAATTGGAAATTAGAAGACATTTGAGAAACCCACAATATGAAGTTGTTAATGAACAGTTAAATCTAGGGAGTTCTCCACTAATGAACTGTCTTCTTACTCGTGAGTGATAATTGTGAAGATCACCAGATATAGTTTTCCTGGTTTTCTATATCATTGCACAGTTATACTGATCTTAATTGAAAAATGATATCCAGGATATCACCATAGGGCTAACAAAATGTAAGCTTTAATATTTGTAATATCACATCTTCTTCTTTTTTCTATTAACAAATATTAAGTCAATCACAAGTTAGGTCACTTCTTGATCTAGCCAAAAATAACTACTAAACATCACCAAATGAAATGTAACTTCTGTCATTCTGACGATGATATTGATTTATCGAAACAATTTACAATTTTTTAGAATTTTCAACAATTTTTATTATATTGTGGAATTGACTAGAAACCGTGAGTTCCATTTAAAACACTAATATGAGTAGATTCCACCAAGTAAGGGTCGAGACAGTTAATTTTCAAGCATGTTAGTCGATATTTCTTCCGTTGTCCTTGCATGCCATTTCAATAATTTATTTTTGAGCTTTCCATCACGTCACCCTATCAATAGTCTTTTTGTTACGCTCAAATCGGCCAAATGTAAAGAATCTGCTACAAAAAAAACAACGAATCATGTCGATTGGAAGCTTTAAAATTATCGAATCAGTTTTATGATGAAATTCATCTTTCTTTGTATGGAAGTCGTCATTTGTTTTTTCAGAGTATTCTTTGTTAGGATAATAATTTGTATAAGATATATAGAAATATTCCCAAATATTGTGCATTCTTGACATCCATATTGAGAATTGAAATCGGCAACTCCTAAAAATGTACAACATTTATTTTGTGTGACCCAATATGTATGCCATCTACGAGTACCACTAGGCTTTCCTTTTCCGTAGTATATACCAATGATCATCGGTTTAATGGTTAGTTCATTAATATTAAAGGGAATAGGCCAAAACTCTAATTTGGATTAATTAATAATTGGCAAACCATCTATATTTACATTTATTGAAATGTTCGCACTTCTTCTTGTGTTTTGATAACATGTTGTAATACATTCCACTAATCCATCATGCCAGTAAAGACCGCCTGCAATTTATGACTATCGTTTTACTAGGGGTTGACAATAACGTTCGCGGATTTTTAGGAAGTACAATACTGGTATTTTTGTTTAAAATTTCAAAAAGATCTTTTATTGCCACATGTGTTATTTGATGCTTCAATTACCACTCTTTTAGCTCTTCCTTAATTCATAAATTATTTGTTTCTATGTCAGGTATTTCTTCTACATCGCTATCATCTGATTCTAACACATCACTTTTCGAACAAAAATCAAAACTTTGTAAGCTGCTTGAAGGAAGATCGGTAACCTTGCTGCTGAGTTCCTTAATTTCAATTTGTGTTTCATTGGGCTCACCACTATCATCTCATCGATAAACATGTTTATTGATCTGCAAATTATAATGTTTCATGTTGTATGAAAACGGAAATTGGTTTGATAAAATACACTTCTACACTTATCATTATTTGAAAATTTTTTCTTACTTTCCTTTTAAAACTTCCACTTTTAACTAATTTCCGAAAAGAGATACTGTAAATAAGCACTTCGTACTTCTAACAAGTCTCGAACACAACTAAATAGTTTTAACGGTTTCGAAAATATTCATAATGTCATATATCTTGTTTATAAGCTTATTACAGAACTTGAGGGTCTGTATTTGTTTGAAAAAATGCCTTCTGGTTTCGCAATATCATTTTACAAGTTCTAAGAGCATATACCGTGAAAGGTTCTAAAATAGGTAATCGTAAGACTATTAAATAACCTCTAAGTATTATACAAGAATTTAAGTTGCTAAAAATGGGTTATTTGGATAACTTTTTTAAAATTTCAAAGCCATGGAACCAATAGGTTGTAATGTGAGGGCAGAATTATTTTATTTTAACCTCCTGCAATTGGCCTTCCCGCATTATGAATAACTATGTAGTTCTAAGAATATAAAGCAATATTTATAGCTGAAAAATGACTATTGGGCAAATTCAAAACTACAATATGACCTTTTAGGTATTATAAAGAAATTCGCAGAACCATCATCTGACAAAAATGTTACTTGGGTACTCAATAGTAGTGGTTGACCGTTTTACTAAATTTTTATTCATGAAAGCAGTACCAAACACCAAAACTCAGCCTGTTATAAGATATGAGGAATAAATTATGGAGAAGTTTGGTGTACCTCGTCGATTGATATGCGATCGGGGAACGGCTATCACCACCAAGACTTTTGTTAAAGTCTAAACAAGAAACGGGTACTCTGCGCCAGCGCTACTTCTCGAGCAAACGGACAAGTCGAACGAATGAACCGTTCCATCCCATCATCAATAACAGCTTCAACGGAAGATAAGACTCGCTGGGACGAAGCGGTGAGTTAAGTTAAGTGAGGAATTATTTCGACGGTCAATTCCACTACTGATAAGACACTTAACGAGGTATTCTTTCGGTTTCGCCCAAGAGGTGTGAAACATGCATTTTTTACGTCCGACAGGTCGTGAGCAGTGAATGGCTGGACATCGAGTCATTTAGAGATAACGTCTCTAACGTCACCGCAAAACAACAACGCCGGCAAAAGCAGTATAACGATAAACGACATGCTCCTTTAAGGTTGGCCAACTTGCACTGGTACAAGCAAATGAAGTATCTAATGACGGACAGAGCAGAAAGCTTGAACCGAAATAAAAGGCATCCTTCGTAGTTGCTGATGTGTTAGATAAGGCCCGTACGTGGTTACAGATCTACTATGGTCAAAACGAAGTAGGATTGCTTATACGGGCATATGTCCTTCAGATAAGCTGTAACCTTTTGTTACGTGGGGTTTCAGAAAGTGAAACGATGAGAACGAATAAAAAAATAAAAAAACATCATTCCTTTATAATGTTTAGTATGTTATTGTAATGTTTGTCTTATTTATCAAAAGTTTTTATTACGGGTGGGATAAATTTCAAACACTCGGTATGGCTATTTACTAATTTATTTAAACACTAACTCACTAACACTTAATTTATATAAACTTAACTAATCACTTAAATTTAATTTATATGCACACAAACTTGATTATTAATTAGCACTTTACTGTTCGGTGTATTTTTGTTTATTTATTTCACGAGATCACTTTATCAACTGAACTCCTCCGCTGATCGGTCCTTATTTATATTAATGTCTTTCTTACTAGAAAATTCCGGGCTGCGGCTTACACAGACAAAAATAATTGGTTCTAGATAAGTCTGGTCACAAGAACAATGTTTAGATAAGATAGTCCCAAACAGTTATGAAAACACTGCGTATCCGCCATAATTTTAATTACCTGGCTTAGACAGAGTCGGATTTAGGGTCTATACCAGTGTGCTTTTTCGTAACATTATAGTCTAATGTGAATGTTTTCTGTTTTGTTTCAGCTAAACTTGCCTTTACGGGGGCGTCAAGAGAAATCAGGTTAGCCAACTGTAACACGGTCAACATTGAGGGACACCCTATATATGACGATTTCTAACAAAGGAATATATACAACTATGATATACTGCGTCCTGTGATTCATAGGATTTAATCTCAACAAAGGAATATTAAAATACTTTTTTTGATACGAAACTGTAAAGGCAGATAAGTTTCAACTGTTAGCAAATACGTTTGATAAAGTGTTTTTAAATGAAACTCAAGGTCTCGAGTTAATTCCACAATATAATACAAGTTATTGAAAATTCTAAAAAATTGACAATTGTTTCGATAAATCAATATCGAAACAATTGTCAATTTTTTAGAATTTTCAATAACTTGTATTATATTGTGGAATTAACTAGAGACCTTGAGTTTCATTTAAAAACACTAATATGAGCATATTCCACGAAGTAAGGGTCGAGACAGTCAATTTCATTAGGTTTGATAAAATTTAATCATTTAACTCTTTTGTTGTAATTTTCGTTTCATGTATTATTGATTGTAGACAAAGTCGAAACACACACAGGGAGTTTTGGTCTGGGAGAAAAGAATAGTAGAGGGGATCGACTGCTAGAGTTCTGTCAAGTTAGAGATGTTTTGATAACAAATACTTTCTTTAAACTACTAGATCGTAGATTGTACACCTGGAAATTCCCTTCGGAAAACCCAGGAAATAGAGTTAGAAACCAAGTACATCACATCCTCATTAACAATCGCTATAAGAACTCCGTCAAAACTCAGTATAAGGATGAAAAGGATAACAAAACGTCTAAACAACAATATAGATCCAAAACTCCTTGAGAACTCTAATATCCATGACACAGTTAAGAAAGAGGTTCACGAATATATGAGAGATATTGGTGCATCAGATGAAGTTAGTGAAGATGAAAAGTGGAAGCAAATACAAAAATAGCTAGAAATTATAGCTGAAAAACATCTAAGAAGTGAAAGAACTATAAAAAAGCCCTGGATGACATCAGTAATTCTAGATCTTATGGAGAAAAGGAGAAAGAGCAAAGGCAACAAAGATGAGTACAGGACACTAAATAAATCAGTAGAGAGAAAAATTAAGGACGCAAAATAAGAATTCCTAGCAGCTCAATGAGAGGAAATAGAAGTACTAGAAAAGAAATTTGACACCTTGCATATGCACAAAAAGATAAAGGAAATGCCTGGATGTAACAGGGTCAAGGCAGCTAGTAATACTATCAAGGATGCAAATGGGCGTATAATAACTGACGTGAGGGATAAACTGAAAGGGTGGAAAGCATACCTGTCGGAACTGTTCGATGATGAAAGACCTCCAAAACCGGCCTTAGAATCAAGAAACGTGCACTTAAAAATATTAAGATCGGGAATAGTTTATGCCCTGGAAACTATAAAACCCGATAAGGCTGCTGGTCCTGATCTTATACTTATCAAACTCTTTGACGATGATGCGGTTAATATTCTTCTGGACCTCTTTAACCGCATTTACGATAAGGGAGAAATTCCTAAACAGTGGCTATCGTCCACTTTTGTGCTCATACCAAAGAAACCGAATCCAAGAGAATGCTCAGATTATCGAACTATCGCTATTATGAGCCACACCTTGAAGTTGTTCTTAAATATCATTCACAAAAGAATTTACAGAAGACTAGAGGAAGACATAAGCAATACACAATTTGGATTTCGCGAAGGACTTGGAACACGAGAGGCGCTTTTTGGGATTAGCGTTCATTTCCAGCGCTATCTCGATATAAACCAAGGGGTGTATGCATGTTATATCGGTTTCGAGAAAGCCTTTGACATAGTGAAACATGACAAGTTATATCAGCTGCTCGTCAGCAAAAACATTTACTACGATGACGTTAGAATAACTAGTAATCTATATTGGGACCAAAGAGCTAATACAATGTTAGAAAACCAAACAACAGAAGGAATGAAGATTTGTCGTGTTGTTAGACAAGGTTGCATCCTATCACCACTTCTATTTAACCTCTATAGCGAAGCTATTTTTAGTGAAACCCTAGAAGATGAGTCATTGGGAATAGTTATAAATGAAGAAGTAATTAATAATATGAGGTATGCTGATGACACCATCTTGTTAACGAGCAACTTTTGAGACACACAACACCTTTTAGAAAAATTAAATGATCAATTTAATAAATACGGGCTAAAATTTAACTTTAAGGAAACCAAGTTAATGGTAGTTACAAAATTCCCTTAAGATCTGAACCATGCGAACCTGATGGTGGTAAACACCACGATAGAGGATGTGTCGACATATAAATATCTAGGAACCTAAATAGAACAATCGGGTGACCAGAGAAAAGAAATCAGAACGAGGATAGAGACATCCAGATCAACATTTGGAAAGATGAAGAAGTTATTTACGAATCGAAATATTAGCATGGGACTTAGGATGAGAATGTTGCATTGTTACCTTTTTTCCACTCTCTTATATGGGGTTGAAGCATGGACCCTTAAGAATAACCACATCGACAAACTACAAGCATTCGAAATGTGGTGTTACCGTAGAATGTGGCGCATTCCCTGGTCCGATAAAGTTACTAATGCCGAAGTGCTGAACCGGATGCAGAAGGAATGTGAAATCATTAACTCCGTGAAAAAGAAAAAGCTTCAATACCTGGGTCATATAATGAGAGGACATAAATACACACTTCTCGAACTGATAATTCAGGAAAAGATTGGTGGAAAGCGGAGCATTGGAAGGCGCCGTGTGTCCTGGCTAAAGAACCTGAGAGATTGGTTTAATTGTAGCAATGTTCAACTGTTCAGTGCTGCAGTAAATAAGGCCCGGATTGCTGTGATGATAGCAAACCTCCGATAGGAGATGCACTGTGAGAAGAAGAATTATTGATAGAATACAATACACATAAGAGAAGTGTGTTATACACTGTATCGGTCATTTAAAATGTTTCTGGAGTAGGCAATGTTTTTAGGCTTCAATTTTATGCACGCCACTGCTGTCCAGTTTCTAAAGCTTACCTTACCCTCTGATAACACCTTAAAAATTCAAGAGAAAAGGCATTCTCCGCATCTTGGATTCATAAATATTTATAAGCATTTTTTGTGACGACTTTTCCATAAAAGGTATTGCCAAAAGTTAACATAATGACATAATTTGATTGTGAGATCTCCCGAGCATATGATTCACTTCACATCATTTTGGAACAAAAAAAGGTAATAATGTTTTCTAAAGCAATTACTATAATACCATCTTATATTCCTCCACAAGAGTGTAGTACTCTATTATTTCGTATCAAGTATGTCTGTGAACGAGCGACATTATTATATTTTTGTCAAACTGTTATTAAATTTACGTATAACTGAAAATATTACTTAAATCTCCCGTCAGGAGCGATTAATATTTGCGTACCTTTTACTTATATAGAACGGTATGAAGCATTTCAAATGAATTTGATGGCGGTAGTAGGGAAAGCTTTTTAGTATTATTATTACTTCATCCTATATTATTCTGCTTGTTGAGTTCAGAGGATGTTCTTCGACATATTTGTCGTAAATTCCTTAGAAACGAAAAAATTCATGAATTCAATCCTATTACTAAATTTGAATAAATTAAATGTTTCTAAAAATATGTGGCTCGTAATTTCGTGGAGCATACGACGGATATATTAAAATATTCTCTTCTATGATTGAGAGGACTTTGGTATCATGTTCAGGCGTTTAAAATGATTCAGCATCTTTTTGGAAATTGTAGTGATGTTAAATGAGCGTGAAATCGTCAATTTAGATTGCGGTCCTGTACTTGTGTATAAAGGAAACGCATCTAATGCGAAATACTGAAAAAGCTTTGTTAGGGTACAATCGGCTTCAACTACGTTATTAAAGTAGTTGCCGCTGCAAGATGGCGTTTATTTTGCAACTTCACGTTACCGCATGCTGTTGGGATTATATTATTCTCAATACAAATTGGAAAACAACTTCTTTGTGGGAACCTAAGCGATTATACTTTGAATATAGTTTGTTAAGATGAAATTTCAACTTATTTCAATCATGCGTCAATTGTGCTTTTGCTGGTTAGTACAAATATAATCTAATAATATTGGAATGGAGGAAATGATATTTACTACCCGAGTCACCGTACATATAAAAGCCTAATAGTAGCGACACTCTGTGCGGAAGCCGATATGCGAACCCGCTTTACCCCACCTATTAGGCAATCCAACGACCTGTCAAAATAAATTAAATATGGCGGTGACGGTCAAATAAATAACAAAGTTACTGTAGAGTGTGATTGTTTGATCCACGTTAAATTGATTTTCTGTCTGTTTATTGGCTATAAATTGTGGTTTTTAAATAGTGTAGTGTTAGTCTTCGATATGTATTGTAGTGGCTTGTGGAAGCCGTTCTAATCGTGATGAAGTTTCGTTTTGTTCCTACAGAGACAAAACACAGGTTTCTAACGAAGAAAAACGTTTTGACCAAACTTCGCAGGGCTGCATGGATATCTGTGGCATGGATTGCAGCAATAAAGAGAGACGATCAGATCGAATCTATATTGAAACAACAGAAAGTTTGCTGTAGACACTTTATAACTGGTAGGCTTCTTACTAAATATATCAACCCTACTAGCTCCTAGTTTACGTTGTTTGTACTCAAGTAGGTATTTACTCATTTTAGGCAAACTTGCTGTCCTCGAAGACATGTGTCTCAGAAAGTAAAAAAAAAGGCTGCAGATGTTGACCGAAAGAATCGCAGAGATAAAAGGACCAAACTGACTGACACTAAGGTGAAAAATAATTAATAGTAGTCCTTTTTTATGTAAATTGTCTCAAGAGCTAAATGATAATTGATTGGGATATGTGTAACTGATCGTCCTGGTCAAGAAAAGATACTCGATGAGCATGTTTTGCACACTTCATTTTGATAAATAAAATGTTAATTTTTAGTAATAGCAATGTTAAGTTATGTATTGATAGTTGCTGAAAATTGTTATAATTAATTACTTTGTCAACAGGTCTTGGATATTGATAAAATGCCTCAACAGTTCCAGGATGATCAAATTGAATTTATGGAGACGGTGGTGTCTATGATGCTTAAGTATTTATTTTTTGTTTTGAAGCTAAACATTCAGTAAATATTACTTTGCAACTTTTATTATTTGTCGACATTTAATGAATGTTTTATTTTGGTTTGTACTTAAATTAGTAATAATTCTTGTCTCTTCATAATACGTATAACGTTTATGTACTAAGTGTTATTATAGTAATATATTTTTACATAGCTTTGTCAATAAGATCAAAATCTTTGAACAATGAGGCTGAAGTTCATTGATTTTACTTATGTTAATATTAAAAATTTGTTTTGTACACATGTCAAAATGAAATAAAATTTATATTTTGCAGTGTAAAATAATTGTTTTTGTAATGCATTAGATGTCACACACTATAGGGACAATAAAAAAACAAAACCCTTATATAACAGTTTATTTTTTCCAAAAACAAAAAAAACTAGAAAATAAAACCCCTAAGGTACTAGAAACAATTTCACAAGACAACATCGACAAAAATAATCATTTATAATCTCATTACATAACTCCAAAAGCTCATTACATACATTACATAACTCCAAATACATACATAATTCCTTACAATTAATGAAAGGCTAGTTTAGTTCAACATTTATTTACAAATAATATAATACAACACTGATTTATTAGCAGAAGGTTACACATAATATATCTATTAGCTAAACCACAGCTAAACTATTTATGTTTCTCCAACATCTGGATTTTACACTAATAACGATTTAAGATAAGCACTCTTCATAAAATAAAATATGAAAACTGTCCTTCTCAAACACTACAAAGCACCTCGAAACTCCACAGAATACAAAGTAAACCGTTTTATAACTATAAAATTCTGCAGCTTTATAAACATAAATGAATGTACTGAATCTAATGTTTGACCGTCGCCGCCATATTGACAGCTAAAGAGTCACGTGGTTTGGATTGCCTAATAGAGTAGCAGGTTTCCAGCAGGTGACGTCGGCTCACGGTTCTTAGCCTAATACGGTTGGCTACTCCGACTAACCAATAAGAATGAAGCCCGCGTTTACGTCACGAGAGTACACAATTTGAATCGTTGTCCATTCTATCTCTCTAACAACTAAGTTTGTCTTTTTTTTTGGTACGTGAAGTGAAAAATAACCGCATATTTATTTATTCATATCCTAATATACCGAAGAGAAAGATAAACAGAGCAAATTATTATGAAGTAAAAATGTGATTTTTGCATTGAAATCAGCAATTAGAAAACAATTAAAACTGAGTACAAATTTTTAGAAGACAAAGTCATTGTAAAACAATTAGTCAAATATTTACTTGTTAAATAGGTATAGAAATAGATTACCCATTTTCTCTAATAGGCATAAGTTATAATTATAAATTAAACTCAAAATCTTCACATATACATATGTAATACATTTTTTTATGAAATGGTGACTATAGTTTCGGTCCTGAAGGACCATCACATCAGACCTATATTAATAAATAAATTATGATGTTAATATCTAAAAAGTATATACACCTCAAAAAGTTATATAAATTATAAATATTGATATTTATGACATTTTACCTTATTATATATAGGTGCTATTGTTGTACGATTTATTTTACATTGGTTTTATGAAATAAAAATCATTTTATTTTTGTATATGCTATATATTTTGTAAATATTATCAACTTAAAATTTTTTGCATCTTTTTAACACTTTTTCTAGATTCATCATTTGTATCATCTTCTCGTTTTCTTCTACAGATGTTAGATGGCTGGTTTTCGAAACAATTGTTTAGATATTTAATTCTCATCAAGATTCTTTGTCTGCAAAATGCTTTCACTAAAGAAATGGGTATATCAGAACAACGTTTAGATACATACTCTGTAGTTCTATGGGTTACTTTTTTTCCAAGTTGTAAGTTGTCATGAAATTTATTAAAATATTTTTCCATTTTAGTTATTTGTTGTACTCATTCTGATGATGGATTTGTGAGTCCACCAAATGATAAATGTTTTACCCATGGAGGTAAAGCATAATTATGAATATTTATGCTTTTTTCTTCATGAGTATATTTTCCTAAGTTCGGGAACTCTTTTTTAAATTTAGAAGCTAGGTAACGAGCTATATATATGAGCCCATCTTTTTCTGTTTGTCTAGTAATATTCTCTGAAACTCCGGACATGTCTGAACTACCGCTACGTTGACTCTGTATGTTGAATACCAAATCATCTTCAGTAGATGCTTCTGGTGGTAAAGTATTCATTTTTGCCTGTTGTAGTGCTCTAGCAACAATATATTATCCATCCTCTTCATAAGTATGATGAGAAACATTTGTATTTTGTTGCACAACACCTGGAATTTTCCTAATATAATCATGCGTACTCTAAAGAAGTTATTAAGAGGTGAAGAGTGGTCATGTAACCAACCCCTAGTTCGTAACTACAATTAAAGAAGAATTGAATATATGATTTTATTTTAAAATACCTTCTTACCTGTGAGAAAAATTTTTCTATACAATCTTGATTTAGCCTATGTGTTAACAAATACAAAAGTTTGTACTTCTCTTGCAAATCAGTAAATAGTGACTGGATAGATTCAACAGAAATTATACAGCCTTTTTGAAAAACTTGCATTGTATTTTTTGAGAGACACCTCATGGTAGAAACAGTATCTAGTACATCGGATAAAAGTTTATTTTGCCCCTTTAAGTACCTTCCGTAAGGACTCTTTATTGTAGATGCAGCAGGTGCAAAAGTGTTCATTAAATCAAACCAGCTGTTAAAGAGATCAATAAACTCCCCAAGTTTTATGGCTGCTATTTTTTTCTTTTCAGTTGCATTGTGAAAATAATGTTTCAAGGCTGTTGCAGTTGTGTGTGACAATAGTTGAACAGCAAGTAGAATATTTTGTCTCTGAGCTTGTTTTACCTCTAAATGTCTTGAAGTTAATTTATATAAACAGCTTATTTCTGTGGAGCCAGATTCGATTAGTTCTGTTAATATATCTTTTTTCAGTACAAATCCATCTTTTAATTCAAATCCTGTGTCAAGCAACCAATTTCTTAGTAATTTTAGAAGATGGGGAGCATCGGCAAACATATATATATATATATATATATATATATATATATATATATATATATATATATATATATATTTTCTGTGAATGGATGTGGAAAGTATGTTCTCTCAATTGAAATATTAATTTTTTTCCAAACTCCTTGATTTCCTTCACCGCAATCACAGACACATGCAACCACGTCATAATTAATTTTATGTAATTATTTTAGATAAAATATTCTGTGTCATGCTGGTATCAAAGAAAATGTAGACTGGTTGTTTCCATCTATCAAAATGTCCTCTAGCCATTACTATTTGCATGTATTTATATGGACCTACCACTTCATCTTCTTTTTGGTCAAATTCATAAACAGAACACACTTTCATTTCATCATATGAGAGGACGGTTACTCTTTGTAGCTCAGTATTTTATTTTCCAGCAGTAAACATTACTCGAAGAACATCTTTTAGATGACCAGATTTAAGGTTAATATGAGTAACCTATTACTGCAATCTTGAAATTCCAGATAGAGGGTATTTAAGAGTATTTCTTAAATAAATGTAACACCTTTTACTAAAATATCGTATTGTGAAAGCCTTTGATATTTCTTCTGTACTCCAACATGCTCTCTGTTTCTTTTTTAAAATAATTTCTAATTAATTTTTAGTAAATATGTGTTGAAACAGGTCCAAAATGTTTTTCTCAATATCAATGTCTTCGTCCTTGTCGATTTTACTTAATTCTGTAATTTTCATTTTTGCATTAAACAATTCTCCCTCCTTTTCTTTCAATTTTAAGTTTTTTACAACTAGCTCATCATACTTCCGTTTTAAGATGTCTTCATCTGATTCTTTACATGTACTAGGGACATCAAACAAATCTATGTTTACTCTACTTAATTCTTTGTATTCTTGCAAATGCGTCTCCATTACATATTTAATGATTGCATTGTGTCTTTTCACAGCCATTCTTCTATCACATCTTGCAGATTCTTTTTCTTTTTTAAACATTTTTCCAAATTCAAATTTTTGACTCGGAATTGCTAGAATATGAACATAATACTGAATAAAAAAAACTTTTAAGGCCAACAAAACTTACCACCATTCTTCAATTTCAATTTTGGTTTAGTTCCCATCATTCGTGGATACATATCTGTTTATATTTCTATCTTATTATTTCCCTTTTATGGTCAAATTTGTTTATTTGTTATTGTTTCGTAAATATTGGGAAACTATGAAAAAGTGTTCAGCGTGACAACGCTGCATTTTCCCTTTGCAACCGTTACTTTATGTTATGTAGTTAGTTGGGTATGAGAGAGCATCTAGTAAAGTTGTAACAAAAGGTGTTTGTTTTAATCCACAATTAATGTACCCAATTCAACCAATTTATATTAAGAAAATACCAAAAGTATATTATATGGTCCTTCGTAGTCGACGGATAATCCGATGTCAAAAGTATTGAAGTAATAAGTTGAAAAATTACAACACGTGCTTGTAGTAAGCCATGGCGCCATAATTATTGTGAGGTTATTTTGGTCAGCACCGGCTTTTACAAAAATTACAGAAGTTAAGTGTACCAGAGGCCAAAGTCTAAAAAGTGAGTAATCCTCTTTCCTTTTCCTATTTTAATTTCCAAATATTATAATTTCAAACCTGTTGTGTATTTCGTTGTTGCCTCATTTCGCAAATTACGAATGAATTGTTCGTTATAAGAAAATCATGTCAGTAACTTTAATAGTATTATTAATATTAATAAAAAAAATGGACATAATAAAAAGGCAAAGAGGGTCTGTTAAGGCTAGTTCAACTAATTTTTCCATGTATATTGACGATAACTTAAAAAATAACGCAAGTATATCTCATCAATTAATTTAAGAGTTAGAAACTCGTATTAATAATATAGATGTTAATTTGCTGCAAAAATTTGTCGAAATCCAAGACAAGATTGGGACATCATGTGAATTAACGGAGTTAGAAAAAGAATATTTAGAACGAAATGAATTTGAAAACAGATATTATTCTGTGATTTCTTTAGCAAAAAAGTATTTGGATGACAACAAAAAAGAAAACGATTGTGGCGGTTCCTCGACAAGTTCGAACAGATCAGTTATTATTAACCCTACGCAATCTGTTAAGCTTCCGGATATAAATTTAGCCATATTTGACGTGTCTTTGCAAAATTGGCTTGAATTCAGAGATAATTTTGAGTCTCTTATTAACAAAAATGAATCACTATCAGATATTCAGCGTTTTCATTATTTGAGAGCTTCTGTATGCAACGAACCTCTTCAGTTAATATAAAGTATATAATTTTCTTCTAATAATTAAAAAATTGCATGGGAGCTGTTGGAAACACGATACAATAATGACAAGTTATTGATACATAATCATATTAAAAACATTTACAATATAGAAGCCATGAGTAAGTAGTCCGCCAAGGGTATGCGTGGGATTTTGAATAATGTTACGAAAAATATGCGTGCATTGAGTAAAATTGGTTAACCCACAGCATCCTGGGATGTACCCATTGTTTATTTATTAAGCACAAAATTGGATAAGACCACTGCCAGGGATTGGGAATCATTTAAATCGAAGGCAAGACGGAACTTCTCGACAATCTTGAATAAAGTCGCATAGAAAAACAAGACAGTAGTGGTAATTTTAGAGGTTTGATTGCGGTATATGATAATTTACAATGTTCAAGTTTGACTGATGTTAGATCACAAAAGTGTTTATTTTGCAAACAAAGGGGAACATTATATTCAATCATATCCTCCCTTTTAGAAAATTCCTGTTGAAAAACGGCGTGAAAGAATTATTTCTTTAAAGTTATGTCTGAATTGTTTGAAACCCGGACATTTTAATAAGAGTTGTCGAAAGCCGACATGTAAAAAATGTAACAGGAAGCATAATATTTTATTACATGTTGACAACATTAATTCGCAAGAATTTCGCGATGAAAACCAAGTTTCTAATATCGATAACGAAAGTTGATCTTCCTCATTGGTCAATTTAAAAGAAGTAGTAAATAACTCTGCTAATTGTGATATAACTGATGTTTTATTATCCTCAGCTCACGTTTATATTTTGGATCGATTTAATAAGAAACATAATATTCGTGTAATTTTAGACAGCGGCTCTCAATCGAGTTGTTTTATTACTGAGAGTGCATGCGATAACCTTCAATTGTTTAAAGAAAAAATTAATGTATCTCTTAATGGAATAAATAATTCTTTTTCAACTATAAATTATAAATGCAACACACGAATATTTTCAAAGACAAATGAATTTTCAATAAATGTTTCTTGCTTTGTTATTCCAAAGATAACTGGGCCTGGATTGTGACTGGTCCTGTCGGCAAGACAAATAAGCCGGCGGTTTTGAACTGTTGTTTTGTTAATACCGAGGTCAATATTAATCAGCAAATCCACAACGATTTTAAGTTGTTTTGGGAAGTAGAAAATGTTAGTGCAGATGAGAAAAAATTATCGGATGAAGAGTAAGCATGTGAAAGGCATTTTAAAAAAAATACAAAGCGAAACAAAGATGGTTCATTTGAGGTTAGGTCACCTTTTAAAGTTGAAATTTCAAAGGTAGGTAGTTCGTCCGAGCAAGCTAAAAAACTATTTCTGAATCTGGAACGTAAAATGTATTCCAATGATAATTATAAAAAATTATATCATGAATTTATGAAATAATACATTAATTTGGGAGATATGACAAAAGTCAACGATTTTGACGCCACTTTTTCTGGCGATTATTTTATGTGTCATCATGGAGTATATCGGAGAGATGCAATCACGACCAATCTTCGTGTCGTTTTTGATGCATAATTGCCAAGTTGTACAGGGTTTTCTTCAAATAACATTCAAATGGCTGGACCTACAATACAGGAAGACTTATTTTCAATTCTACTTCGATTTAGACAGCATAGGTTTGTTATTTCTGCCGATTGTATAGAAATGTATAGGTCTGTCTGGGTTTCTCCAGATGATAGGCAGTTGCAACGTATTTTATGGCGATTTAATCCTGAAGATCCTTTGAATTGTTACGATCTAAATACAGTGACATATAGCACTACCTCGGCATATTTTCTCGCGATTCGATGTTTGTTTCAACTTGCTCTTGATGTGGAAAATACTCACCCTGATATAGCAGAAATTATTAAAAGGGATTTTTATGTAGATGATCTGCTTACGGGAGCCGATATAGTAGAAAGTGCAAAACGAATATGTGAGTTGGTTTTTGAGACACTTAAACAGGGTTGTTTCCTTCTTCGTAAATTTTATTCTAATGATTCTAGTATTTTGGGTGGCATCCCTGATAATGATCCTTTATCTAAAATCGTGAAGTTCGGTGAAAATTATGAAAAAAGGACACTTGGCCTGATCTGGAGTCCTATTCATGATAATTTATTGTTCAAGGTGAATAACATAATTCATTCAAAAAAAAATTACAAAACGGTCAACATTATCCGAGTGCTCTAAAATTTTTGATCCTTTGGGACTTGTTAGTCCATGTGTGATTGTTATTAAGATTTTTCTGCAAAGTCTCTGGTTAGAAAAATTATCGTGGGATGATCCAGTTCCTCACAATATTTCTGTGGTTTGGTCTGCTTTTACATCTGAGTTAAAGTTTCTGAATGAGCTCAGAATAGAACGTCGTGTAGTTTCTGAAAATGTGAAGTCTATCGAAATGCATTGTTTCTCCGATAGTTCCGAAGAGGCATATGGGGCCTGTATTTATCTCAAATCTCTGAGCGAAAATGGGGAAGCAAGCGTAAGTCTGGTATCGTCAAAATCAAAAGTAGCACCTTTACAAACTGTGACTTTGCCGCGTTTAGAACTTTGTGGAGCTCTTGTAGCTTCAAGACTTGCTAAAAAGGTTTTATCTGCACTTAGGTTGAATGTGGAAAAAACTGTTTTTTGGACAGATTCAACTATTGTTTTGGGTTGGATAAAGACCGCTCCAAATAAGTTGAAAACTTTTGTGAGCAATAGAGTCTCCGAAATTCAGGAAATTACAAATCGTGATACATGGAGGCATGTTCCAAGTGAATTTAACCCAGTCGATTATTTTTCTCGAGGGATAAAATATTCTGAAATTAAGGACTTAAATATGTGGTGGTACGGACCGCAATTTTTGCTTTTGCCTGAAAATGAGTGGCCAAAAATTCCTGGCCAAAGGGACGGTTTACCTGAGTTGCGTAAAAATGAAGTTTATTATGCAACCCATTCAGTGTTAGACGAAAAAGGTAATTATGTAATCGAGAGGTTTTCGGATCTGGTGAAATTAAAAAGAATAACCGCGTTAATGCATAGATTTATACCCAATTGTACTAAAAAATGTCCAAATGACCGTAAGTACGGCCCATTAACAAAGAATGAAATCGATCAATCGGTTAAAACATTGATTATTCATGTACAAGAAAATTGTTTTTCCGAGGAGTATGAAAAAATAAGGGCTAATAAAATAAAACATTCCTCAAAAATTCTTAGTTTAAAGCCATTTATAGACGACTCTGGGTTTTTAAGGGTTGGTGTAAGATTGTCAAATTCGAGATTTAGCTTCGAAAAGAAACACCCTATAATTTTATCAGGGCGTCACCATCTTACTAAATTAATTTTTATTCATGAACATTTGAAATTATACCACTGTGGGCCACAACATTTATTGGCTTCAATACGAGAATCATATTAGCAGGTAGGTAGTTGGCCAAACAAATTGTGCATCAATGTTTCAAATGTTTTAGATATAATCCCAAAATGTTGAAACCTATTATGGGCGATTTACCCGAACAACGCTTGACTCCTACTCATCCCTTTGATATTGTGGGGATTGATTATGCAGGTCCTTTTTTGCTAAAGAGTCGGTCTGGTCGTGGCACTGAAATTTCGAAGTCATATATTTGTCTTTTTATATGTTTTTTAACAAAGGCAGTTCACTTAGAGTTAGTGACTAATCTCAGTAAAGAAGCCTTCATACTGTCATTACGTAGATTTTCGGCACGACGGGGTAAACCCACTGTAATGTTTTCTGATAATGGTAGCAATTTTGTGTCCGCATATTCCGAGTTAAAAGAGTTGGGTCAATTTATTAAACAAAATAATATTGAATTAATCTCAAAAATATGTAAGGAAGATATAGAATGGCATTTTATACCTCCTTAATCGCCTCACTTTGGTGGCCTGTGGGAGGCAGGTGTAAATAGCATGAAAGTACACTTGAAGCGAGTAGTAAGTAATACTCCTTTAACCTTTGAGCATTTTCACACGTTATTAACCGAAGTAGAGGCAATAATGAATTCACGTCCCATTTCCCCCTTATCCTCTGACCCTGAGGATCTCACACCAATAACGACTGGACATTTAATTATCGGACGCCAATTAAATTCCTGGTTGAATGCAGATTTGAAAAACTTGCCCACAAATCGATTGTCTCTGTATCAACACTTACAGCAGCTGAAGCAACCATCTTTGGACCAGGTGGAGTAAGGAATATGTTGCGGAGCTTCAACAGCGTACCAAATGGAAGCAGAACTATGATAGTCTAAATATTGGTGCGTTAGTTTTAGTGAAAGATGATAATGCACCCCCTATGAGGTGGAAGTTGGGAAAAATTGTAGAAGTGTTTCGCGGAAAAGACAAAATAGCGCGAGTGGCGGTTATAAAAACACAATCCGGATTAATAAAACGTTGCTTTTCTAAAATATGTCCTTTGCCTATGGATTAAATGGAAAATGTATTTTATTTTAAATGTAATTTGTATTTGCTTATCTATTTTAATAATATGTATTCGTTTGAAAGCCAATGCCTTTTCAAGGTGGGCGGCATGTTTAGATATCTATCTTATTATTTCCCTTTTATGGTCAAACTTGTTTATTTGTTATTGTTTCGTAAATATTGGGAAACTATGAAAAAGTGTTTAGCGTGACAGCGCTGCATTTTCCCTATGCAACCGTTACTTTATGTTATGTAGTTAGTTGGGTATGAGAGATCATCTAGTAAAGTTGTAACAAAAGGTGTTTGTTGTAATTCACAATTAATGTACCCAATTCAACCAATTTATATTAAGAAAATACCAAAAGTATTTTATAATATCATCAACAAAATCTTCCTCTCTGAAATGATCACTGCATACTCATGCAGTCCTTTTATTAATCTTATCTTTACGATGACAACGCATAATCCATAATTTCTGTAACTTTTCGACTTTGGGAAAGGTGAAAAATGCTATTTGCTGTTGCCCTCTAGACTTTTGTTTGCAATAATTATTACCACAAATGGCCACACTGCAACCCGTACCGGGCATTCTAAAATTGTGTAAAAATTAAGTTTAAGGCAATTCCATAATCATCATCCCATGTTTACCTTATTAAAAATATTCTATTACACTGAACATTCACTTCAATCTTGCGAATAAACTTCAACAAATTACAAAAGACAACCTCGAAAAGTTGTAACGTTTTACGTTGATTGAGTTCGGTGGTTCGACCGTTGTACTCTTGTGACTTAGAACGAGAATTAATTTCTCCCCTCCTCCATGGGAAGAGGCAACCGAATAGTCTAAGAACCGTGACGTCGGCTTGCTTAGTATAGAGTGGTTCGCGTTAGAGCATACGACACGAAACTCTGCAGTATACAGAGTGGCACAGCTGGACTCTTATTTGCGGCTCCTCGATATTAAAAATGTGTGCGACATATTGTTATGTGGATGGTTGCTTTAGCGAAGTAGGTAGTGCTGGTATCTCATTTTTCCGATGTTCAAAAGATGAAGCTAGGTAAGATATATTGTAAATAGTTAAATATGGGCAAATTAAGAAGGTGTTTACAGCTGTGGCTTAACTTTAGTATTAACGATATTTAGGCTTATACAGACTACGAATCATAACTGAGCATCGGGTATATGGTAGAATCATATTTTGGTTTTACTACGACTTTTATTAATTTTTTGCAGATGCGAGCTTTGGAGAAATGTTTTGCGATTCACGGGTATTCATAGATATACAAGTATTACTGCAGAACAATGTATAATTGCCGTATAAAAGTTTGCAGTCTACATTTTACAAGTGGATCTTTTACGATCGATTCGCAGAACCATGTTAGAAAATATACCATTCCTTCATTAAGGCTGCATAATGTAAAAGGTAGCTAACTGATAAATATTTAATAGTACTAGATTTCACTGTCATACTGTGTTAAGGTACACGACTTACGAGTTTCTTATTTTAGATAATGCACCTACTGCTGTCGGATTAAGTACTGAAAATCCGGAAAAAAATACTCAATATGTCTTTGCTCAAACAGGCAACAAAGAAAGAGCTATTGGGAGAAGTGAGTATATTTTTTAACTTTTAAAAAAGGTTATTATAGCTTGGAGGATTAAAAAGTTGTACTTTATGCACTTGTTCTTGTTGTAAAGAACATGGAAATTTTGTTTCAGATTTGGATGCGTCAACTTCGGTGCTTTCAGCAAAAAAGCCAAAAAAACCTCACTTAGAAACAAAATCAGAACTCTGGAGACAACAGCTAATTCATCTGATTGCAGGAAAACACTGAAGTACGACATCAGATCAAGGGACCCATTTTCAGAAATTAGTCAATAATTGTTTGAAACTGACAGAAGACAACCCTTTCCTTTTCGTAGATAATAAAAAACTTGTTTATTTATTTGACGTGCCTCATCTTATGAATTCAACTATAAATGACTTTTTTTCCTACATCCTTAACTTGAATGGCGGAGAAACGAACAAGTGTTATTTGGAAACCATGTATAATTTTGATAAGTTGGAAGAGTATAAATCGTGTCCTAAGTTATCAGATGATCACATTTATCCAAATAACTTTCGGAAAATGAAGGTGTAATTAGCTACACAAGTATTCAGTCATTCAGTAACAGTAGCACTAAATACTTATGTCGATTTCAAAATTTTGCCCATTGAAGCGAAAATAACACCCAAATTGGTTGAGGAAATGAACAATTTATTCAACATGCTGAACTTTTGTCATCTGAATAATTTTAATGCATCTATAGCCACAGAAAAATAAATAAATTTTCTCATAGAGATGATAGCTATTTGAACATCTGACCGTTGTGAACCGCAACGGAAAATCAGTTACCAAGCAAATGAAATTCATATTTAGTTGGAAGTTAAACATTAAAGGAATTCTAGGCTTATGCGAAAACCTTAAGGCCAAGGGCTATTCGTTTTTACTAACAAGAAACCTCAACCAAGACTGCCTAGAGAATTTCTTTGGACAAGTTAGAAACTGTTCCGGCAATGCCAGAAATCCAACCCCCATTAAGTTCTGTCGGGCTTTCAAGAAGATATTTTGACCATGCGAAAGGTGCAAATTATATGCAAGATGTAAATGAAGTTTTATTGTCTTTTTCTCCTGAAATTGTTGAATACTGGGAAGAAATAATTGTACCTCCGTCGACAAGAAACTCCCTCAAAGTATTCACAACTGATTACAAAAACTTACATAGTACTGAGGGTAACGCTCTTGTGTATGTGATAGAGTATCTTTTAAAAAAGTGTTTGCTACAACACTCTTGTGAAATGTGCATAGCGTTCAACAACTCAATTACGTTAGAAGAGAACACTTTTTTCTAAACTGAAGGCATAGGCTTAGTGGTTTTCCCAAAAAATTTTGCGGAGTACAGTATAGAATTGGAAAATCATTTTGTTTAACATTTCAACGAAATAGCTTGCACACATGGTATTGGTACTGTATTAAAATCTTTTTTCATGAAAGTTCCTTTTACCCATCCTTGCACACATGGTATTGGTTCTATATTAAAATCTTTTTTCATAAAAGTTTTTTTTTCCCATCCTTGCGCCAATTTTTCACATTCTTACCTAGTTTCTTGGAACACACGCGTTCGTTTTGAAATTTTCAAATAGGGACATAAAAGCTAAGAAATTGTTTAAACCGAATGCCAAACTTACAATTTTGCAAAATTTATAAGTTTTTGATTTGTTTTTCAGTCTATTACTGAAAAAATTTGTTTATCCTAGTAATACACATAAGTATATCGTGTAAGTATAAAATATATCTAGTATTAATATAACTTCCACATTTACTAGTTTTTTTTTGTAATTATTATTCAATGCAGATCCACAACCCGCTATTTATTCATTCTCATACAAAAATAAGATAAGAATAGTTATTTATGCAACAAGCGAGTAAAGCAATAGTTTTTTTACGAGTAGGACGGCAATTCGTACGAGTGAAAGAAGTTACTTTACTCACGAATTTCATACAAAACTTTTTCTACGTCCGTAGACTTAAAAAAATTCAACAATACTTTTATCAATTTTATTTTCTAATAGTTATTTTAGAAGTACAACTGTGCGCATTGTTAATTTGAAGTGAAGAAGAAGTTACATTACTATTGGGACTTGAATTGACAACATTTAACGAGTTCAAAGAAATAACATTGTCTATAGTTGTATTAGTACTTATTGGATTGTTGGTAGAATCGTGAACATTTACAATGTTGCTTGAAGTCGAACTAGTTGTGCGGATTCCATTTTGTTTTTTATTGAGTCGTCTACGTAACCCTCCGCAACTGTGTTGGATTTCCACCCACCGTGCTTCTTTAGTTAATTTATATCACCACCGGAATCCACTAATAGAGACGCCGAAGAGCGTCGAAATGTATGCCCTGTGTAGTTTTTCGGATTAGATAAATTCAAATATGTTGCGATAAGCGAGGGAACTTTTGAAAAGGTATTGAAACCTACAACTTGGATTTTGCATTTTCCATTCCTATACTGCAAAAAGAAATGATTTGTGGGTCGTTGGTTTTTATATTTTATATAAATGTTTATCAAGTTTAATCTATTGTCATATATTTCGTCAATAACAGTAAATCGACATTGAACGTGAGTTTTTGTATCAGGTACTGTGATAATTAGAACACTTCCCGTATCATTAATATCGTTACACTTCATTTCATATAATGCCCCCCTCCGCAGAGCACCTGCGATTCCAAATATTAAAGCAACCTGAAAGATGTTACAAATAATATCTAACCTTACATTTAAAATTTTTGCTGTCATACCTTATGCATGAGATAATGATCGTTTGAGGTTGCAACAGAAACATATTAATTTATTCACAAGTAAATGTTTTAGATTTTTTGGGTCTATAGCCAAAAAATTATTCATTTTTCAAATATGCAATGAGTTTCGATTATTTAATGATGTCTACGTCGTTATTTACCATTAGGGTGCCTTTCAGTTTTGAAAAAGTCGACCAAAGTGTTGAATACTTCCACATTTTGGATTTAGTTTCAAAGTAAGCTAGTATTATTTATTATTTTCCTTTAAATACTGTTCCCTGGATTTCTCAGGGAGAAGATTCATAGTCGCTGCAGTTGCCGATTCAACAACATTTTCTGGTGTGCAGTTTAAACTTTCTTCACTATCACTCTCCATCAGTAATAATAATACTACACTCCTTTCAATTAGACACATAGCGGATTTTCTTGAACGAATATCATGAAATAAAAGTGTGACAGTTTATCGGAGAAACGAATTAACATGAAAAAGAAAGCGTTCACAGCCCACTACTTTGATAAAACAATTTTATAATTGCGTTAAAAATGACACGTTACGGCACTTTTTTTAACGCAAAAGCACTACGGTACTTTTTTTCACGCTTTATGACCGATTCAGAGATTACATTCTTTAAGAATGAAAAAAAAACGTGAATATAATAACGGGCGTAGAAAAAATATAATAAACCATCTCAAAGTAAAAAATCGTTCATTAGATTTTCCCATGGTACATGGTAACGCGCTGCCGTATATATTTCCATAGCACGCCAGCACTCCCTCGTAAATCCGCCGGCCAGTGAACAACTGCCCGACTTCTCAGAACGTTGTCGGCGAAATTATTCACAAAGACTTCAAAGGGACGAGTCGAGAGTGTCCCTACTATGCTTTTATATGTACGGTGCCCGAGTGGGCGCGCGGTAGATTTTTCACGAAAGGCGCGCAACGCTACGTATTCTATACAATAAGTTATTTTTGCTTCTGTTGTGATTATAATTTGTTTTTGAAAAGACTGAAACTTTCAATAGGTTTATAATTAACTGATTCTACAATCACATTGAAAAGTAGGCTTTTTCGCTTGCCATTGACAACGAAAAGTTGACGTTTCTTGAGGAGAGTTACTTTACGCTAGCCCAGCGTAAAAAATGCAAAGAGCTGTAGGGGAGAGTGGTCGAATATCGACCACTTAAGCAAAATTGTTCATAACTGTATATGTAATATATGTATAAAGACGCTTTGTATATGAAATTACCTCAAAAACTATAAGTAACGTTATGGCAAAAAAATATAATGGAATAAATAATGTTTGTTCTTTTCTAATGTACAAAACTCATACCGGTACTTTTCTGGATAATATCGACCAGTCGGATAAAATCAACCATAAAGTCGGATAAAATCAACCATAAAGTCGGGTAATGTCAACCATATCGGGTAATATCAACCAAATTTTTTAAATTTAGTTTATTCAAAAAGTAAGGTTACAACAAACTTTTTAACATTTACTACAAACATAATCTTTAGCATTTTCAATGATTGTGCAATCTGCATGCGTCCACACGGCACATGAACGGCATCTCCACCATACTTCATTTGATTTTCCAAACTCTTGACAAACAGAACATATGTCGGCATTTGTAGAATTATCTTTGTTTTCGGGAACTATATGTCGTGAAGCTTTTTTCAGCTTCTCCTGTTTAATATCTTTTTGTTTTTCTAACTTCTTCAGTTTTTGTTGCTTTTTCTCTTCTTTATTTTCCAATTCCTCTTTTAATGGCGTTGAGGTCAGTATCTGGGAATGCTTGGTTTTTCGCGATTTGGTTCTAGTTGTTACTGTTGGCAAGGGTAGAAGTTCTGCAAAGCTTCTATTTTCCACGGGTAGCTGAAGTGTCGGATCATCATCGTCGGTCAATTCATCGTCTACGATTTCTTCAAGCTCCAATTCTGAAGATTCACTACCAAAGGAAGGTGTACGGTGACGTTTTGTCTTAGATGGTCCAGGGATAGGCGACGGAGCTTTTAATGGAGATGGTTGTTGAACTGTGGAGGTAGGTGATATAGGAAGTGCTCTTTTCATGGAAGGTGGATCGTGTTGTTTTATCTTAGATGGTCCAGGTACAGGATGCAGTGTTTTTTCTAATCGTGTTATTGCATTTGTTTCAGCAATTATCGGTTCTTGATTCTGCTCAGCATTTGGCGCTGGATCGACTAGTAAGGTACTGAACTCTTCATCACTGAATACAGATCGGTTAAATGGATAAATGCCAATAGTTTCGAAAGCCTTGACCCCTTTTTCTACAGCTGCCACTTTATTAAAAGCAGTTTTAAATAACTCCGCAATATCCGTTTGCAGAATCTTCTCGTGTTTTCTTGCTTTGATATATCTATCGCATTCTTGATTGTATGCACTCTTTAATGGTCCGAGAAAACCAACATCGAGCGGTTGCAACCGGTGTGAAGTGTGGGGCGGAACTGAAACAACTTTAATGCCATTATCTCTGCAATAATGATATGACCTTAAAGTTGAATGAGTGGAGTGGTTATCCATTAATAACAGGACCGGATCATCGTTACTAGCTTTTGTAAATTTTGCAAAATGTTGAATCCAGTCTTCAAAAATCTCCTCAGTAATCCATCCAGACTTAGAGCACCTATATACAGCCCCAGTTGGCCCGTTTCTTTCTAGAGCTTTTTTCATTCTCTTTCGTTTGAA
Source organism: Galeruca laticollis (assembly GCA_963921935.1). NCBI lineage: Eukaryota > Metazoa > Arthropoda > Insecta > Coleoptera > Chrysomelidae > Galeruca > Galeruca laticollis. The sequence goes on along the minus strand of OY998175.1, from coordinate 93,828,618 downwards.
AATAAACATCGGTGGAACAAACGAACCTGCAGCACTCATCGCTACAACAACAGTTACAAGTTGGCCCCTCTCACCACTTGTGACAGCTCCTACCTGTTTTTGACCTTTCTGGGCAATAATGCGGCTTGGCACGTGAACGTTACTAATCCCTGTTTCGTCTACATTGAAGATGCGATGAGCTTCAAAAGTGTGTTCAGAGTAGAGCTTATCTAAATTATCATAAAATATCGTAACTTCATCTTTATTGAATGCCAACACACGGCTCAGACTTGTGGCTTCCGGTTTACGGCAGCTCAATGTCGGGTTGCGCCGCATAAATGCATAGAACCAATCTTTTCCACACATTGCTTTCTCTTTATTAAAAGTGTTTTTTATTTTATTGGTTTGTGCAAATTCAAATGCAAGTTTTCTTATGGACGAAGATGTTAGTCCATAAAAAAGGCGAGAGAGGTTTATAACATGTTTTGCGAGATCTTCTTCTTGCTGAACAGTAAAAACAGATTTTCTGCCCATTTTGTACTTTTTTGTAGCGAAGCGACCTTTTAAACGGTCTTGTAATGTTCCATATGGAATATTGAACATTTGTGCAGTTTTTCGTATGGAAGCAACTTTGTCATGTATTGTCTTAAGCGCACGTTCCATATCCTTTTCAGACCACGAAGCGCGAGAAGTTTTGAGTGTATACTTTTGACGAGGCATCTGTAAAAGAATAAACGCCATTGGTACAATATCGATCACAGTAGGAAAATATCGATCACCCCGGTTGACATTAGCCGACTGCACGTGGTAGACAAAAAAGATGAATTACAAAAAAAATCTGTGAAAATGTAACGATAATTCATCACACATAATAAGCACATACATATCTAATTACCTTACTGCACAAAAATCAAAGCTACAATCAAATTAAATCATTACTTACTTTCGTATCGGTGTCACAAATATTATAAGGAATAAGGCAAAATTTAACATCAAGCATTCACTACGGTCAAACATCGACTAACTGCGTAGGTGACTGTATACATAGTAAATACCATCCCAGCGCATGCGGTCTCGCTCTATTAAGAAGTTGAAAAGCTTCAAGAATTGGGTAGGGGTGTGTGATCGATATTGGACAGCGGTTGATATTCGAGCACTCTCCCCTATGCCCATAGGAACTGAGAAAGATGACGCTTATGCCATCTACCGCGAAAAAACACAAACAAAGTGATGTGTAAACACTATTAGTTTTGTATAATCAACGTTTTTAAATGATCATTTTTCAAAACTGATATTAAATGTTTGTGATGTCTTCTCAAAAGTATCTTTCTGAATTCATGGCTGTTCAAATATGCCGTATAAAAATACTACGCAGTTGAAATTTCATAGTTTCCCCGAAAATTCATTGAACAATGCGTGGATAATCTTAAAACGTCAAAAATGGATAAATGCAGTAAAAACACATACGTAAGTAAAATGTTCTAATTAAAAATTTTTATTAACTATTATTTTTTGTATAATCAGTATGATACTACAATTGGCAGCTATTAGAAAAGTTCTAATTTTTTTTACATAAATTAAAGATTACTATCGAGAGAATTCAATAAGTTCTCGAAACAAGTGTTTTACGTTTATCGAGCTTTCATTTATTCACAGCTGAACTTTATATTTTTTACTTTGTATTTGTATTATGCTGATGTGAATAAAATATTATTATTTTTATGTTTCCTTGTTACATTTTGTCTCTCATTAATTTTTACCGATAATGGGACCTTCTCTTGTAAGGTCGGTTAACGTGCCCTGTTTGTATTCAATTATTAAGATCGGGTAGCACAACTCTGTAGGACATTCCTTTTCTAATTTGGCAAGTATGATGTTCAGTTTATATGGGAATATTCCGATAATATGTCCAAAAAAATTAGAGTGAGCGAGAGAGAGAGAGAGATAAGCTTTATTGTCGTGAAAAATTTTTACAATTTTATGCACAAAGCAACATAATTTAAAAATAGATTGAAATATTGTGGGAATTTTAATTTAGTTTCAACAACAACCACTCTATTTTATTACTTCAACATTCTTATGAGTAATAAGATTAAATTAGAATAATAACATCACGTCTTACAAATAGTTGTCCTCTGAGACAGGGTTAGGTTTTATAATACCCATATAAAAGGGAGTATCTGAATATCCGATAATAAATATTTGCACACAGCTTTTTGAGTATACACAAAAGGAACAGATGTTGGTTTTTAAGTGTGTGAACCAAGAAAAGATATTCTTGTGATTTTAAAATTATTTTAGTCTGAATCGAAATTCTCTAGTAGAAGGCATACCTACCGGGTGCATTCAATTTTAAGAAATAAACAGTATTCAAACCGTAATTATAATTTAATTTAATTCGACCGATCAAAGTCTAAATCCTCTTCCATATCATACAGGTTATCGGCCCAGGGGTCGCGTAAAACATAAACTTTATCAAAATCCTTATAATTAGTGATTAAATGATAAGTGTTTAATTTAATTTAGTGGTTAACGATAAACCAAATAATGGAAAACAAAAGTGTTAAACGAAATATTAAACCTTTTAATCGTGATAATTATAGTATTTGGAGAATAGGAATTTATGAACTATTTGAGGAATTCAAAATACTTGAAGTAATTGACTCTTCTGAACCAATAGAGCATATGACTGAAGAACAGTGGAAGAAAAAGGAACGTATTGCAAAAGGTATAATTGTAGATTATTTGTCAGATTCAATGCTTGGTATATTGAAACCTTTAATCACTCCAAGAGAGATGTTTCAAAATTTAGATGAGCTATAGGAACGGAAAAGTGCTATATCGCAAGTTTCAATTCGTAAAAAATTGCTCACATAAAAAATACGAGGGGATACACCACTCATAAAACACATTTTTTAAGACTTAATCACACAATTAATAGCTACTGGTGAAACAGTATCTGAATCAGACAAAGGGGCACACATATTGATATCATTGTCAAATGAATATGCGGGAGTTATTACAGCTCTTGAGACGTTATCACCTGAAAAATTGACACTCGCATTTGTTTAAAATAAATTGTTAGATCATGAAGTGGAGTTAATGAAAGAACATAAAGACACAAGTGTGGAATTGATTCAAATAGAAACAAAACATGAAAGTTTCCGTAGAAATAATATTTTTCAAAAAGAATTAATGAAAAATTATTTGAGCAAAAACACGCAGAATTTTAAGAAAGACAATAGATTTAAGCCAAGAAACAAATCATCACTTAAATGTTACTTCTGTGGCAGAAAAGGTCACATGAAAAACATCTGCATCTATTACAAAAGAGAGCAAGAACGGAAGGCTAATGGAAATCAAAGGACATTACAGGCTGTGCAGATGACTGAACCAACGAATTCTTCGGGAAACACTTCAGGGTGTGCATTCACGGCTGGAGATTTCAAAATGAGTAAAGAAGAAGATAAAATTATTTTCTGTTGGACTCTGGTGCCTCCGATCATTTAATTAACCAAGTCTAATTGACGAAGGATTTTGTTATTTTAAAAGATCCAATAAAAATATCCGTAGCGAAGAATGATATATTGATTTATGCAACGAAAAAGGGAACATTTGATGTCATCAGCAATATAGGTGTCACACAACTTAGCTGATAACCCATCAATGCCACAGGAAGTTTTGTTTTGAATGCTGAGTATGGTTTCCACTAGCTCAAATTTATCTATTGGCTTAAGGAAGAAACTATCAGTGATTCTTTTGGAAGGAACGAGGAAAGAAAGAGCATCACGACTTGGAAATATTTTAGAGCTAATATATTCACGAACGTTTATGAAATAATTGTCAGTTCGTCTGGGTCGAGTTCGATAAAGTTTGAGGAACGAGTTTTGTTCCTTAAATCATTGTTAACAGACCAAGCTTCTCTCGAGGAAGTTTCAGCTCTAGAGATGCGATTCTTATACTAGTTTTGTTTAATAGATTTGATAGTTTTCCAGTACAATATTTTATAGTTATTGATAAAATTGAGTATGTGAGGATTGTCTGTGAATTTTTTAATGTATATGAGTGATCTCATATTCTTAGATGAAGTACATGTTCCTTTCGTAGACAATGATTTGTGACGTTTAGTTTTACGAGAGCGAAGAGGAAATGGAAGATGTATTGAAGCAACTGATCATTTTATTGAGAAAGTACAAAAATTTACAGTCAATATCTGCAGAAAGATCAATCCAATCATTTGCTCAACATAAGTTATGAAATTTGGCGAATTTTTGTTGAGAGAATATCCTCATCAACTGAGGGTTTTTATTAATAGATTTACAAGGTAATACAAATTAGGCGAAAACTGCTTCATTGTCAGAGAGTGTTGAGTTAATTACTGACTGATTCACATCATGAGGTAGAAAGTCGGAAACTATGTAATCTAAAATTAGAGAAGTAGTTTTAGTAGTTCGAGTTGGTGAATCCACAAAGGGGTCGATTGGCCTATTGCTGGCCTTTCCACACTGCGACCTGAAAAGATATTTTGTTTATACCCTCCATCTATTTTTTGTCCCAGAGATCAAGGCTTCTGAAGAAACCTATTATCCGATTAGGAGCTATTTTTGTTACCTGGTCAGGTCTCAAGAACAACCGTTCCAGATACCTATGGCGTTGGCGAATAAGTACTCTGTAATGGCATAATATATGTTCAGCCGTTTCATCTGCACTGTCGCAGAATCTACATGTTCCTCTGTCCACTTTTCCCATCTTGCAGAGGTGATATCTGAGTGAGGAGTGTCCCGTAAGGAGTCCTGTAATTGCTCTGAGATAAGACTTCTGAACCTCTAAGAGCGATTTAGCATAGCGAGCAGAAGGTTGAAGCAACCTTTTTGCTTGTCTTTGGCCTGGAACTGCATATTAAGATGAAATGACTCAAAAATATTAACCAAATAACCTCGAGTGGCGCAATTGTTAGTAAAGTCGATATTACAATCACCGCATGAAACTTTCCTGCTCTTAATAGGCAGGGCGTCAAGTAAATTTAGGAGTTTCTCAAAAAAAGAATGAACATTTGATTGAGGTGGTCTCTAAATACAAATTATATATAAATCAATATTTTTGTTGTAAATTATGGAAAATTCAAAAGTATCTTCTACTTGTAGAAATTCATATTTTAATACAGCCGAGAAGTCCTTGCTAGAAGATAAAATTAGGCTTCCACCGTGAACTGAATTACTCCTGTCATGTCTGCTAATGATTCGATATTTTTCAATACAATCTGCTTCGTTTGCTTGTAACCAGTGTTGAGTAATACCAACTATCTGCTGGTACCGTATTGAATAATACGGAACCATTTTCATATCATTCGAGGTAATTAGCTAATTTCCCAAATTACGATAAACTTGAAGGGGAAATGTCTTGTTTTCTTGTTAGACCAATAATTTTGTATCCAACCCTCGTATCCATCACTTCCATTATCTTCTACGCTGTTTCATAACTCCTAGAATATATAGTCTCGAAGTGCGTATTCAATGTTTGTATCATTCTCAATCATCCTTGACATATTTGCCTGACAAATGTTTCGTGCCGCAAGGTCCAATTCCTCCAAAAACAAATACAACTCGTCCGTTTTATTGCGTATTGACTGAATATTAATTAAAACCATTCTTAATTTACTGTCCTTAAAACTAAGTGAGGATTCTAGTTCCTCTGGACACGTCCTATCGCAACTAAACATTTTTCTTGGAAGAATCGGCAGTAAAGTAACGGCTATTACACTCTCTAATTTTTTTATGATAAATTATCCGTTCCAATGGGATGTAAGTTCTGTAGGTGGATAGATCTTCATCAACTTCAATTGAGCTTATGCCATAAATAGCATGAAAGTTATAATAAATTGTCCTTAGAGGGATCAACGGGCAGACTCTCGGATGCTAAAAGCACCTTTACACTTGTTGAAGTATTACCTTCAAAACATACAGACATGGTTGGTCATGTAGATAGGCGAGGAATAACTTGGTAAATGATAAAAAAAACCGGTTCTCTTAATCTAGACATAATATAACGATTACCTCCAGAAGAGGACTCCTGTGTTAATCTGACCGTAGAAGGAGTCATCGAGTCCAGCGAAAAGTTAGTGTCATTGTGTTTATCACACTAAAAGCAGTTTGATTTACATACGGATATAGCGTGTTCGTCAGATGTGATGGCTACTACTACGGGACAAGAAGGACCAGAACTTTTACTTACAGGCCGTATTACTTGTTGGTTCGCGCTATTTTCAATCTGCTAATTAGGTATTGTGTCTTCTGACTGAACAATGTAGTATGAGTAGCTCCCACACAATATGTGTCGAAACAGCAAAATAATGTTTTCAATATATTTCTTATAGCATAGGAGCCCTACTTTTATAGAATGGACACACAATCTTTCATTTCATCGGGAATTGGCTCACTTTGGAGGAGAAAACTGTGCAAATTACCTCCAGTTTAGTCTCAAGCGACTTGACCATGCTCGATACTGTCCCAAATAGATCTGGTCTCTAGATGTTGAAAGCTTAGATTGAAGGATTTTCGTGTAATGATATAAATTGCCAATAGGACTCCTTATGATTGGACATGATTTCACATCTATTTAACAGTCAAACTCACACGTTATCTACTAATTAAATAATATGAAGAAAAAACAAACACCATGTTCTTAGAAAAAGAGATTGGAGAGAATGTATTGGTTCTTAAGGTAGATGTCGACGTTGAGAATTTAATGGTCGTGGTTATTATTTGGTGGGCTCTAATATAGGATCGTCTCTGAAAGGCGTGGGTTGGAGAGTTTTTTGGTTGAAGTTCTCATTGGAAGTGTGTCAGTGTTGATTTATGTGTGTAATGATGCTGGCAATTTTATTTGTCTTAGTTAGGTTGATATAAAATAGATACCTATATACTATTAACTGTCGTCGAAGGTGGGTGTGTGTGATAAAGTAAACGATAAATGAGGTAAATACCGTAGTATTAGCATAAAAATTTATATCGGTCTGCACAGAAATTTAAGCCCACTTATTCAAGTTTATACAATCTAAGTAAATAGCCATGCTAGAAAAATTATGGAAACATTCCATGAATAAAGCTTTGAAGATAAAAATAATAATAAAATAGTTACTTTCTTCGCATATGTACATATATGGAACTCGTAGTCCAGTAAACGGGTGGAAAATATAAATATGAACCAACTGACTAATCAAGATCTGCTAGTAAAATTGGAAGAAGCAATAAAGAACAATTCCGCTGAAATAAGGAAAGATATACAACATCTAAACAATAATATAAATGAACAAATAGAAGATATTGAAAAGCACTGTCTAAAAATTGAAAATAGAATTACATATATTGAAAGATCAAATAAACAAAATAATATTGTAATTTTCGGAATAAATGCTAACAAAAACAATTTGATTGAGGTAACGATTGAGAAATTAAATCAATTTTTCGGATGCGACTTGGAAAAAAGAGATATAAATAACTTATTTACTATTGGGCAAAAATGTACTGTAATCCTTGAGTTTGTATCTTGTCTGACCAAACAGAGAAATTTTCCTAAATTTGAAAAAGCTTAAAGGTAGTGGAATATCTATTTCAAGTGACCTACGACCAGAGGATCAAGCATCTAATAGAATACTGGTTAAACATCTTAAAAAAGCCAGGAGTAAACAACGTATGGCATACATAAAAAAATTCAAACTGTACGTAGATGGAGTAGCATACACCGCTGAAGAGTTGAGTACATATAACGAATAACCAATAGCTGAACTTGAATACGACCCTCCACAAAAATATAATTCTGCCCCACCTACACCAACAACCAAACCTGATGAAATAGAAGAAGAACAACACGGAAACGAAACTAAAGCTCAAATAAAAACAAGTTTTCTATCCGCTCAAATCAAAAATTTCAAAGGATCAGCTATAACCCAAGATAAAAGCATAAAAATATCAACATTTCTGCAACACTCACTGAAAACACTTCCCCTACTGGCAGAAAAAATATACAACAAGCTGAAACCCGTGTAACCCGAAAAAACTCTACGAAGTAGACCAAGAAAATTAAGTATTAAACTGTTTTAAGTCTCACTGTCTGGACTACTAATATTATTAAAAGTTGTCCATCTAGTTTTAGTTACTTTTTAAATAATAATTTAGCACCAGAGTTTTTACATAGTCTTTTAACTGTGTGAATAGAAATTGTTCATTTAATTGCAAATATATAGGATGGATCAATACATTAGAGATTTCTCTATTGAAACAATAGAACATTTTCATCTTATTACTGAAGAAGCCTAGAAGTTAACTATTCATCTAAAATTTTCCACATAATTATTGACAACATAAGTAGCATTAATCGCAATTTTAACGAATTCACATTGCTACTGAAAGGCATAGATATCGCTTTTGATTGTATAGTTCTCACAGAGACCTGGCGTGTCCCTGATGTCACCATATTTAACATTCCAGGATATAAGACAATTTATAACCACGGAGATCTAAATCAAAATGACGGTGTTGTTGTATTTGTAAAATCCAATATTTATGACTCTCATGAAACAATTCGTTTTAATAACAGTTTTCTTTTGCAAGTGAAAATACATTTCCACGATAAAGTTTTTATCATAAATGCTTTATATAGGTCGCCATCTTTTTTAGTGGATGAGTTTGTTGATGAATTGCATTCTTTTCTAAGTCAAAAAAACAAACCGGGTGAATAAAGTATAATTATAGGGGATATTAACATAGATCTATTAACAAATACCTAAGAATCGGAAAACTATCTCGATATTATGAGTGAACATGGATATATTCCTTAAATCAATTCGCAAACTAGAGTAAAAAATCGGTCCGCAACATGTATTGATCACATTTTCATCAAAAAGAAAAGCCTAAACTAGGACACTATACTACCACTGTCTTTGGAAACCGATATAACAGACCACTATTCAATATTAGTTCAACAAGTACTTCCTTCCACAAATAAAAAACAAAATATCACAAGTAACAATTCTATAAAAATAATAGACGAAAATAAATAAAAAAATGAAATTCATCAAGTTAATTGGGATTCAGTCTTTAACTCCGATGTTAACATCGAAACTGAAATCAATCATTTTATTGATATAATTCAAAAATGTATAGATGTTTCTACAAAATATAAAAGAGTTCCTAACAAGAAAAAAAATCGGAAACCTTGGACCCATGAACTTATCAACATAATCAATAAAAAAATAATATGTTTCAAAAACTTAAAAAATCTCAAGATAACGAAATTTTAAGACGAACTTATAATGAAAATAAAAAAAAATTGATAAAACAAATAAAAAATGAATATTACAGAAACCGCATTGAACACGATAATAAATCAACAAATCTATGGAAAACTATTAATGAGTTCCTGACGGTCCCAGAAACCGATACAATAAATTCGATTAAAAATGATAAAAATGAATCAATTACTGAACCTTCAGAAATAGCAGATATTCCTAACAATTATTTCATATCAGTAGGTAAAAAATTGGCTGGTAATATTAACAATAATATAAATTACACTGAAAAAAATAAAACTTGCAACCATTCCATTTTTATGTATCCATCGGACGAAGTCGAAATTAAAGACGTTATAACAAAAAAATAAAAAAGCACCTGGTTATGACAACATAAAAGCAGAAACTCTAAAAATCATGGAAAACGATATTGCTAAACCACTTACACATTTAATAAATAAATCTCTACAAAAGGGACACTTCCCCTCTGCTTTTAAACTTTCAATCGTAACCCCAATCTATAAGAATGGAACAAAATGAGAAATAGCCAATTACATACCAGTTTCCCTAATTAGTAGTCTGGCTAAAATATTTGAAAAAATAATACAAAAAAGGGTAAATAAATTTTTGGAACAACACAAGTTGCTGTCTTCAGCGCAGTACGGGTTTAGGCAAAATAAATGCACACAAGATGCCATTAGATATCTAACAGAAAATATCTATAATGCACTAGATAAATCCAGGCCTTCAATTGGAGTCTTCTTAGATTTATCGAAGGCGTTCGACACGGTCGACCATGGGATGTTGCTAAGCACTTTAGAAGACTTGGGTATTAGGGGTATTCCACATGACCTATTCAGAACTTATTTAACCAATCGAATTTATAAAGTGAAAATAAAAGATACTTATAGTAGTGGGAAAGTCATTTCATGTGGCGTGCCTCAGGGGACGGTCTTAGGACCTATTGTCTTCAATGTATATCGGAATAATCTGTTTATGCTGGAAACACATAGCAAAATAGTTAGTTTTGCAGACAACACAGTACTGTTTTGCGATGACGGCAACTGGTTTGACCTAAAACATAATTTAGAGAAAGATCTGCAACAAGTTAAGATGTGGTTTGACAATAGACTTCTATCATTAAATATTAATAAAACTGTATACTTACGATTCAGTTCCTAGGTTGATGATCTGCCAAATTTTGACTTAACTATGGAAAATCTTACAATTCCACCAGTTAACAAAGTAAAGTAACTTGGTATCATGATATATCATAATTTGAGATGGGATCAGCATATACAATATCTATTGAAGAGGCTACGTTACATACTATTTAAATTCAAGGAAATATGTAAAATACTTAACTTAAAACAAAGAAAAATAGTTTATAGAAGTCTAGTGGAACCACACATTAATTATGGAATGATAGGATGGGGCGTAGTTTCTACTACTATTAGAAATCCTTCAAAAACGTTTTCTTAGGACAATTCTTCACCGGGGTTATGATTGTCCAAGTAACACATTATATAGGGAAAGCGGAATATTAGGTCCTAGGCAAATATTTTTTATAAATGTATGTATTATTCAACATACACATAAGACGGAACTGAGAATTCCAGGCCACCAATACGAAACGCGAAATTAAACAACATGTATTACACCACATACGCAAAAAACGGTTGGTCAAAAAAACTATACTTATTTAGGCCCTAAATTATATAATTCACTTCCGAGTGAAGTTAGGGAGGTCACCATACAATTATACAAAAGAAAATTACGAGATTTTGTCAGCAGTAAGCCGAGAGATTTTATAAACAACTTGATTGATTGAAGTGAGGAAAAGGCCATATAAAAGAGAAATACTAATAGTTATAGTGAAAATAGTATCCATCCTATATCTTCAGTGTTTTTATTTTTATATCTTTTACAATTTTATATTACTTATATATTCCATATTGTTTATAGTTTTCAGTTCTGGTTAGATTTGAGATATTAATAAGTTATAATTACATTGTATTATATGAAGTTTGATTGTTTAATGTGTTTTGGCCACATACAAGTAAACTTAGTTTACTTCGTGGTTAACAGTTCATTTATACTTTTTTATTCATAAAATTTTCTATCTGTAGATGAATCATATAAATAAACATTATTATTATATAGGTTGAATTGAGGGATGGCGGGTACAGCTGCAATGTATTTTCATACAAGATGTCAGCCATTTGGTTTGTTACCCGGGAGATTTGTAGAAAAGCTTGGAACACCAACGTTCTCCAAAATAGACATTCAGACTATTTCAATATATCAGGCAGTGCTATTTGAGTTTGATAATATGGGGCCATTTCATATCCTTCGAGGTTATTAGATAATTTGTCAAAATACGGATATATTTGAAAGAGAAATGTCTTGATTTCTTGTTAGATCAAGAATTTTTTATCCAACCCACGTATCCATCACTTTCATTCTCTGTTACGCTGTTTCATAATTCCTAGAATATATCGTCTCGAAGTGCGTATTTAATTTTTGTATAATTCTCAATCATCCTTGGCATATTTGCCTGACAAATGTTTCGTACCGAAAGGTCCGAACGAACAAATCTCCCTTCACCTCAGCCCCGGCGAACATAAATTTTGATAGTTGGTACAGACGTTTTTAGACGCTTTTCGCCGTCTGATTTATTGACTACAATAAGGGAGAAGGTCAAATGAGGTAATTGTTTGTAAGACAATGAATTATTTTTTTGAATGTGCCTTTTTTTCAAATAATATTCGGAACCATTATGTGTGTTCACGTGAATTATATATTTTTAACACCGAAAACTATTTTTAAAAAACTTTATTTACACAATATAATTAAAATATTACAATACTTGCTAATGAACCGACTAAGAATAAACTAATTATTAAACAACGACTTTTGCCAACTAAATTCAACAACTTATATTCAACAACCCATTTCAACAACAACCTTTACCAAACAACAACAACTTGAATAATAATGAATATGAATATATATACTAAAACAAAGCTAACTCTGCATTCCTTATCTTATTTACAGTGATATAATATTATTATTTATTTATAGAAATTTCTAGTTCTATAACTCGTGAGACTAATAAAAACTATGTATCATATATAACCAAGGAAATCAGAGGTGATAATTTCTCTTGTTGATTCACTAATTTCCATTTATTTCTGACAAAATATATAAGTGAATACCTCTAAGCATCAATTATTAACATAAAGAACAAGTTATATTGAGTATTCATCCAAATGAGACTAATAATTAGCCTTTAAATTGTACATGAGTGCCATTTAATAATTATACCGCTGATAGAAATTAATATTAGACCAACGCATTATTAAGTTACTTTATCCATTTAATAAATAGGAATAATTACCGTAACATGTTTATATTTTATGATCAATTATCGTCGTTGCGAGTTTCGGTAATTAGTTTACAACAAATAATAATTTACAGGAATGATATTGTTTTGGATGATATATTTCCTGAATGGGTTTTGATAGTGAAATGCTTATATACGTAGTTTTGTTGGAAATATGAGTACTATTAAAAAAAGACGTGTGGCACTCGGAGACTGCCGCGGTAAAGCTATTGCATAGAGTTTTACACTTTGACGTTCATAATTTCTTTTTCTTTTTAGCTCTTTTTTTAGCATTAGAAGTTTCACTTTCACAGTCCTCGTATCAACATAAAATAATCAAAACTTATTGGACAGTCTTCATATAATCATACAAGTATCAAAATTTATTGGACAGTCCTCGTATCAGCATAAAATAATCAAGACTTATGGACAGTCCTCGTATAATCATAAAGGTATCAACATTTATTGGGCAGTCCTCGTATAAGTATGAAATAATCGAGATTTATTGGACACTCCTCGTATAAGTATAAAAGAATCAAAATGTATTGGACAGTCCTCGTTTAACCATATGAAGAGTGTCGGGAAGAAAGGGGGAAGGTCATTTTTTAATGTTTTTGAGAAATTTCAATTTTAAAGTTTGAAACCCTATTTTAAATAGAATAATGACTTAGTTGTTACTTTTATAATTTAAATGATTTAAATAAGTACATGGTAACATTTTCATAAAAAATAAAATAAAAAATTGCTTATACAGTGTGCGAAAAAAATTTATTTTTACAGAGTTACACAGTAAGTACACTTATATTTTAGGTTTTGAATTTTGAAACCCTATTTTAAATAGAATACAGATTTATTCGTTACTTTTATAATTGAAATAAGTACCTGGTAACATTTTCGTAAAGAATAACATGAAAATTACTTATACAGGGTGCGAAAAACATTTATTTTTTTACACAGTAAGTATGTAAAATTAGAATTTAGGTTTTCGAAGTATTTTGTTTCTTCTTGTTTAAGGCCTTTTTCTTAATTGGGATGATGGTGTGCGGCAAGTTCTTATAAAAGTTAATTGCCTTCTCAGTGCTAGTTTCTTAAGATGTTTTAAATCGCGATATTTCTCTGCAGATATTGGCTTCAAATCTGAAAAAGAATTAAATAAGATGTAGTTAAAAAAACAAGGTTCTCTTTATGATGTTTTTCTTACCAAAATAAAGTTTAGGTGGTAGGAAAAACTGACCATCTGGAAGCTTGGGTGTGATTTTATTTTTCAATGCAACAATGCGGTTGTTGATTACTGAGGTGTTCCAGCATCCATTGTATGTGTTCCTGAACTCAATTAATCTAGGATGATCTTCTGAAATTTTCACTTCTCTAATCTCCCGAGATTTAAATGAAGGTTTGGTCATATAAGTTGTGTCCAATAATTCTGTCCAATTTCGAAGAAGAGCTTGGTCAACTTCAATTACAGTAAAAGGTTCTGGTTTTACTCTGCATGATTATATTTCATTAAACCAATCTTCTGGAAGTTCAGCAGAAATTTTTTGATTAATTAACTCCATGCCCCGTCGCACTCCATGTAAGAGTGCCCCCGGACAGGAAAAATCACTTCTATAGTATCTAATCTTTTAGCAACATGGACGACGTAATGCAAATACCGAAAAACTGTAAAGTTCTTATTTTGACCCCCACACGAGTCACAGAAGCGCAAATGTCTAACACTACTACTCAGTTGAACAAAAATAAAAAAGTGAAGTAAAGACGCCACTTCGTCGGATCCTTCTCCGCCAATTATTTCTGGATAACAATAAAAGGTATAGCACTGTTTGTTCATAGCACGTGAATGTTGAAAGAATGTAAAGTAAGTTGCCTTTTATAGTAGATATCATTGGTAGATAGATTTGGCATAGGTAGATTTTTTTGAAAGTCCATCGCAATACATTCAAAATCAACTTGCTTCATGGCTTGTTTCCAGGCCAATTTATTTCGCTGGTAAAATACTTCAGCCTTAATTTTATGCAGGTTATTTTCCACTGTTTTTTTCTTATCTCTGCTTCAGTACTTTTTTCATTTCGTCAGTAACATCTGTACCACGTAGCTTGCTCCGAAGAATCTTAAGTTCAGCTAAAAACTGGTCACACGGGCTGCAGGTATCGCTTCGTGGGTAACCAAAGTTTATATTGAAATTGGTATTAAATATATGTCGATAGGTTTCGTATGACATAGAAGGCTTCTTTGCTTCCAGATACAAATTGTGCATTTTTTTAATGTTTAGGTCTTCAGGTAGGTACAGCTTTCTTGTCTTAGATCTGATATATTGACTGTTGCGTCCCCTAAAACTGGAAATATGTGATTTAATCGTGCTTAATACGTGTTCTGGTAACTCATGCTTCTTAATATTATAGCCTCGCTTGTCCTTAGATACCTTGCCAACATTTTTTAAATATTTCTGAATAGTTCCAATTCGTTTCTTTCCAATACCGTGCAAGCTAAGAAATGCTTTAAAGCTTACTGGCTCTTCTACAGTTCTTTCATCATTTTGTATTCTCTTCCTAAACGCATAAGAAGCATAATGTAAGTTAGCACAAAGTTCATTTTTAGGTCTTCTTTGTTTCACCGGTAGTACCGTAATTAGCCCGCCCATGTACATGTTTTGATCATTACGATTTATAGAATTAAAATGGTTAATTATAAATGACCGGTTTTGTCCCTTAACAACACTGAAACACTTTAGTCTTTTGCAGTGGCAATCTTCACCTACCTCGTGGCTTTGTTCTCGAAGTTTTTTCATCACATTACTGACTCGACCCGTAACATTTCTCTTCCTGGTTTTCGCATAAGGAATGTACCTTCATTATTACTCACTATCATAGCTTCAGTATCGCTAGCCATTTTTAACTTGAAACTTCAGCTAGAAACACGATCTTGTCAAACACAATTCACGCAGCGATACCAGCAGTAAGCACGTCACACTCGCGTGATTGCTCGAGTAAACTAAAACAGTGTAAATATGTCGGCAAATCAAGCAAATTCCAGTCAGGTCTCGACTCGAAAAGATTGAACTTTCCCATTTCTTCGCTGTCCGCACGGGCATTCCCCTTTTCTTCACTGTAAGGTATATTAATAAACACGTTTTAATATTGACAGACCTCGATTCTTCCCTGTTTAGACACACATTCTAATTCTATAGGTATTTAGCTACGCATTTCCACCATATATTCATAAAAGTATCAAAATTTATTGGGCAGTCCTCGTATAAGTATAAAGGAATTAAAATTTATTGACAGTCCTCGTATAAGCATAAAATAATCTAAACGTATTGGACAGTCCTCGTATAGTCATCAAAGTATCAAAATTAATTGGGCAGTCATCGCATAAGTATGAAGGAATTATTATTTATTGACAGTCCTCGTATAAGCATAAAATAATCAAAACGTATTGGACAGTCCTCGTATAGGCATAAAAGTATCAAAATTAATTGGACAGTCCTCGTATAAGTATAAAATAATTAAAATTTATTGACAGTCCTCGTATCATCATAAAATAATCAAAAATTATTGGACAGTCCGCGTACAAGTATATAGGTATTAAAACTTATTGGACAGTCCTTGTATCCTTGTGTCCTGGTATCAGCATAAAATAATCAAAACTTATTGGGCACTCTCAGTATAAGTATAAAAAATCAAAATTTATTCGACAGTCCTCGTATCAGCATAAAATAATGAAGACTTATTGGACAGTCCTCGTATAATCATAAAAGTATCAACATTTATTGGGCAGTCCTCGTATAAGTATGAAATAATCGAAATTTATTGGACAGTCCTCGTATATGTATAAAGCAATCAAAATTTATTGGGCAGTCCTCGTACAAGTATTAAAAAAATTGAGAGTTATTGGACAGTCCTTGTATCATCATAAAAAAATCTAAATTTATTGGACAGTCCTCGTATAAGCATATGGGTATTAAAATTTACTGGACAGTCCTCGTATCGTATCAGGTTATTTTCGTTACGGAATTTCTGGATTCGGTCTCCACGCTCAAGGCCCGCGATAGAAGCTAATACAATAGCTTAAAAATTAAATGATACTTAAATTACAATGGATAGGAACCATTTCTAATTTAATGGCATTGCAATAGAATATTGACAATTATTTTCGTGGACAAGCTGTATAGTTAAATTTTTAAAAGTACTGCCGACAGCATATAGAAATATGGAGAACGATTTCGGTTATTTATGCGAAATCAAGTATTATACCGACAGTATTCTTCGTTGACTCAAATTAAATTACGGTCTACGTTTGTAACATAATTGTTTTAATTCTAACAATTTTCGGGATTTTTCAGGCTGTGTTTATCCAGTAGCAGGTAATAGAAGGGCCCAAAAGCCAGGAGAGACGTGAGTACTTTTATTTGGTTATACATATGTTATTTGGTCCTTTGTCATAATACAGTCCACTGTATGCGTTTCCCGGAAACTCTAGTCTTTAATACAAGGGGGAGGGGATGCTGAATGAAAAATGACAGTGAAGAATAAATTATTTTTCTACTATCTAAACCAGATGTAGACCGCTATGGTGTTGGCGAATTAAAGAAAATTGAATCTATTCAATGACATTCTAATGTTTTTCTTATTTAGTGTTTTAAATGAAATTCAAGGTTTCTAGTTATTTCCACAATATAATAAAAGTTATTGAAAATTCTAAAAAATTGACAATTGTTTCGATGATATTGATTTATCGAAGCAATTGTCAATTTTTTAGAATTTTCAATAACTTTTATCATATTGTGGAATTAACTAGAAACCGTGAGTTTCATTTAAAACACTAATATGAGCAGATTCCACGAAGTAAGGGTCGAGACAGTTAATTTCATTTTTCTTATTTATTTAAAACAGTTTATCCTGACATGTGGAATAAATTTATACACACGGTGTGTCTACTGACTTAATTTATTTATTTACTAAGCTATTCACTAATTTGGATTATATACATACACAGTATATTCACACAAAAACAATAGCCTCCCTGGAAACTTCTAGATAAGAATATCACAAAAAAAATCGTGAACAGTTCGAGGAAATCCTTGTGCATTCTCCAAAATTTCAACATTCATACATTACTTAGATAGAGTCGGATTCAGGGACTACACCAGTGTGCTATTTCGTAACATTACCCCCTCCTTAAAAGGAAGTTCCTGCTGGAAGTTCTGTGTAGCGGGAACTGGATGTTTGCATTTTCCGGTCGTATGGAAATAACAAGGCACCGTCTTCACCGGGTACCGATACCGAGGAGTATAGCTTCAAATTAATATGTGACATCGGTATCTTGGAAAACCACCTCTATCATGTTCCTGACTCGCCAATCCAACTGGTTGCTCTCTACCCTGGGCATTGCTAGTTTCTCCACGTAGGATTCCAGCACATGATCTCGAAGGCTTCATAGCGGTTCCCACACAACCCGGTAGGTGGATCGATTTGAAAATTCATTTCCAGTTAGGTTAGGTCCAGATAAAAAACGTACTGCGAATTGTGTCTGAGTCTCAGTGTCTTGCCAGTGACTGGCATCTGATGTTCAAGTTTATCTAATTTTCCAAACTTCTTTCGGAAGATGGTTGCCAACCCTCGTACGTGTTTGTTACTGGCGGAGATGTTATGTGCGAGTGAGTACTCTTCCGGAAGCGTAAACAAATCTTGTCAGTGTTCTGTAGTGACTCCGTATCTAGCTTTCCCGGTATCTCCGTATGCGTCTATAAATTCTTCCAAGGCTCGGTCAGACTCTTGTTGTAGATGATTCACCGGTTCCTCTTCCTCATGGTCTCCTTCGAATGGAGCTAGTCGGTTTTGGTACACTATTCATACTTTAGATGATGTCGTTAATCCTCTTCATATTTGAGTATATACCTTCCCATGATTTCTGTAATTTCGGAGAAAATCCTTTTCTCCTTGTCGGATTGTGAAACCACACTTTGTCCCCTTCTTTGAACTGTATTACGTGGGCTGAGTATCAAACCTTTTTTTCATTCTGTCACTGGCAACTTGAAGATTCGTTCGAACCAATTCGTGCACTTCGTCTATCCTTCTTCTCTAATGGATCTCGTGATATTCTCCTGCTAGATCTTCGCCAGGTCGACACCCAAACTCCAGGTCACAAGGAAGCCTCATTTCACGTCCATATAAAATATTTTGCAGGTGGACTCATTTATGGCAGATTGATAAGCCAACGCAAATAGGGAAATATACTGGTCCCAATCACTCTGGTGGCTGGAAACTACTTTGGACAGGTATTTTCCAACGGTCCTGTTCATCCTCTCGACCATTCCATCTGATTGTAGATGCAACGGTTTTGTCCTAGTATTCTTCATTCCTAGCTTGTCACAAATTTCCTGGAATACTTGACTTTCGAAATTTCTTCCTCAATCGATGTGGACTTTCAATGGTACACCATATCGGCTGATAAATTCTTTCACCAGTACATCCGCAACAGTTGTGGCCTCTTGATTCGGGATAGCGTAAATTTTCACCCACTTTGTTAAATAATCCATTACTACCAGGATATATTTACCACCATTTTCTGTCGTCGGAAATGGTGCAGCGATGTCTAAAGCAATCCTTTCGAAAGGGCTTCCAACATTATATTGTTCCATGGGTGCCTTTTTTGCGATGTGGTCCATTACTCGTAGCACAAGTCGTACATTTCTTACACCAGTCCTTCATATCGTCGGAGCTGTTCATCCAATAAAACCTTTCACGGACTCGCTGAAGTGTTTTCTTCACTCCCAGATGACCTTCCGATGGTCTAACGTGTAACATTCTCAGTACCTCGGCTTCTCTCGTTCTCGGGATAACTATATGTCTCATCTCGGAATGATAATTGTATTCAAGGACTTTTTTCAGCAGCCATTTTCCAGGACAAGAGAGTCCCACTGAGCCCAATATACCTTGAGTGTTGGTAAAAATCTTGACACTTCTTATCATGTAGGTTACCGATTTTCTTCCTTCCATTGCCGAATCTTCTTTAGGTGAAGATCATTCTCCTGATCCTGGTAGGTGACCATTCTTCGTTGACTACAGTAGTTCTTGAAACTGCAACTTCCTTAGATTCCGACTTGTTGCAGTGGGACTAGTCTACAAGACCTGACCGTCTAGGCAGAGAGTCGGCTTTTCGGTGATTCACATCAGTTCAATGTTCGCCCATGTCTAGTTTATCCTGTGACTGGAGTTCTTGGGTTGCACGATTCCTGGGGAGCTTAGACGGCATTTGATCTTCCTCGGCTTCTTGTCCATCATACTTTTTATCAAATTGACGATCTGGTCAAGTCTGTCCTCGTCAACTTGTTCGTGGATGGTCCTGACTTTGTTATATTCCGAAGTCTTAGTTGTTGCTTCATATTCAAGAACAGCTGTTAATGCGTCGACTAATGTTTTGGCATGGGCTAAATAAAGCCTCCTCTGCATATCGGGGTAACGTAAGCCATCAATAAAAGCCTAGATGCCCAGACATTCCATCATGTTCTCTGATGGCTAATGGATAATCGAATCGAACTAGTTGGCCAATATCCACTTCATACTCTTGAAGGGCTTCGTCACATTTCTGCCTTCGTTCCTTCACCAGTGATTGGTACAAATCTTGTAGATGTTCGTGGCCATATCGCATGTCCAACCAATTCTTCAGCTGATCGGAGTTATCTGTTTCTTCCAGAGGTATCGTCTGAAGTACATCTAAGGCATCTCCCCTAAGCACGACAGCTAAGTTCACTGCCTACTCATTATCGTACCAATTATTCACTCTAGCGGATGCTTCAAAATGTTTTACATAATTGGTCCACGACATCTTTCTATCGAACGTTGGGGCCTTGACTCAAGAAAAACTGCCAATGTCGTCTAACTTAGGGTGTGTTTCCGACGTGCAAGGTAAATGGCGGGTGATTCTTAACACCCAAAAAACCCAAGCCATCGTCTTCAAACACTCTGATACCATAAGCGAACGACTTGTACCCACAAACTTCCGCCTCGTGCTCTGGGGAGATCGACTCGAAATCCGCAGGGAAGTCGTTTATTTGGAAGCGAGATTCACTCACACTCTCAACTTGATGGTCGACATCATGGACACTTTGAATAACGTCCGACGGCGAGTTAATCTTCTCAAGGCACTCGGCGGAAGCTTCGGACGCACTCATCCAACCACCCTACTCCATACGTATAAGACATATATCCGTCCCATCATCAACTATAGAGCAAACGTCTATTGCTCCCTTCCCGACCACCTTGTAAAAAAGCTTCGATCTTGTGAGCAATCAATTCTGAGATACTGCCAATACAAGGCACCCTACTCACCCAGTTACACCGTCTATACCAATATCGACATTGAACCCATTTCGTCCCGTCTAAACACCCTACAAGCCCGATACGTTAATCGCACTATCGAATCGGGCAACGAAATCTCGAACAAACGCCCTCCTTACACCGTGAATCGCTAACAGACGGCCTCTTGGCAGATTACCCAAGAGGAAGCTCCCATTCCCCCCAGTACGGCTACTAGCCACGGCCTACGACGATCTCCCAGACATATACATCGACTACCTAGACCAATCCCCAATTTCAATCCGATAACCAAACATTGCAACTATCACATATATAATCTTGTATATCTCTGTACACATATTCCTTCTTCTATCTAGACAACCTCACAACTCCTTCTCTCTAAACACACTCACACATCTCACAACAATTAGTCAACACTCCTGTTAAACCCTTTTGTTAATAAGCCGATAAGTCAACTTTTCGGGTTATTCACGTCTGAACACGTAAGATCTGAATCGTACGAATACACTTATCTCATTATAGACGCCTTCCGATTTTTGCAAGAATTGTACATGTGTGTACATGTCTGTTTATTCACGCTTTTCAATTCAGTTTGTATTTTGAAGTAGTGTTAGCCACACGCAGTCTGATGAGTTTTGATAATACCGGTCGGTATTCTGTGTTTTAAAGTGCATATTTAATAATTTTTGTGATAAAACAAAGAGTTTTGTAACAATGCATAGCAGAACATCACATATTTTATCTCTGTGCAAGAAACAACAAATCGGTACAGGTAAGTTCCTAAAAAATTGCCCGTTGGCTGGCGACGCCCATGTTATTGTCATGTTGTTTCTCTACAGATCAACCAGATGTCAAAGAAGATAGCAGAAATCGTCAGTTCGTATTCCAGAATGAAATAGCTTCGGAAATATTAACCTATCAGCGAAGTCGAGAATGGGTTTCAGCACGAAACTCACTCAAGCCCTGCAATGAAACTGTTGTGGAACATAATTCGGTAGCCCAGAAGGAGTTAAGTTCTACAGACAACCAGGTGCCAACCTCTAACATAGACGTGAACAATTCAAATTTGTTTGACAATTTTGAAATATCAGTTATACAAGATCTTTCCAATATGGAACACTATGCTCCTAACATTGACGGCAATATAAAAAATAATGTACTTCAAAATACTGATTTTTCTGCTTTCTGTGTTGACAGTACTACATTGACAGATGGTATTCTTCACATTGAAAAAGAGCAGGTTGAAGCTGCTGTGTATTCTGTGAAATCCTTAGTTGAACAAACTAATATTTCCACTGAAGAGTTCTCACTTGAAGAACAAATACTCGAAAAAGAGCACGAAGAACAGGATTTTTCTGACGACGATAGTTTAGTAGATCCAAATTTCGTTGCTGGAAATACGGATGCTTCTTCATCAGAAGATGAAATTTTGCAACCGGTGGCCAAAAAGAGAAAGAACAAGAATGCCACAATGAATAATGAAGGTATAGGAACAGAAATTTGCCTAACTGTAAAAAAGAAAGGTCTATCAAGGAAACAAAGGAAAATGGCAAAACTTTTAAGAAATACTGGTAAAGAGTATGTAGATGAGGAGGGAAACACTGTTAAAGCTAGAATTATGAAATCACTTACCGATTGCAGAATGAAATGCAAGAATAGATTTTCAGATGAAATTAGACATACCCTCTTCAAAGAAGATTGGAAGCTCGGTCAGCATGACAAAAGAACTAACTTCTTGTCTTCCCTGATTTGCATTTTCGAAAAAAAGACTACTCGAGTAAAAACTAATTCTGATAGGGTTCGAAACTATTCATGCAAGTACGAACTTTCAGTAAACGGAGTAAGAGAGCCAATTTGCAAAAAATGCTTTATTGATATTTTCGGAGAAACAAACGCATTTGTAAATCAGATAATACTGAATAGGCAATTCTCCATATCCACCATAATTGAAAATGATCAAAGAGAACGAGATGCGCCAGATTTAACTATTTCTAAAATGTATTCTCTTTATAAAGAGAGTAGAGAAAATTGTGTTTCACAAACAGTCTATGCAAGAAATTTTCATAAACTTGGATTAGCATTCAAAAAACCACAAAAGGACACCTGTTACAAATGTGACACATTAAAAATGAAAATTATGTATGCAAATGAAGATGAAAAGGCCAACTTGATATTGGAACAAAATAATCACCACATTTTGGCTAAAGAAGCTTATGAGTCAAAAGGAAATGACAAAAAAATTGCGAAAGAAGATAGATCAGTAGCTGTATTTGCTTTTAATCTGCAGCAATGCTTACCCACTCCTTACCTTAAAACATCAATTTCATTTTACAAAAGGCAATTATGGACCTATAATCTCACCGTCCATAACTTAGCCACAAATGAAGCAACCTGTTATCTATGGGATGAATCTGTTTCGGGAAGAGGTGCGAATCAGGTAGCGTCTTGTCTATATCGTCATATTGTGGATCTTCCTAGTGATGTGAGAAAAGTGTGCTTTCACTCAGATACATGCGGGGGTCAGAATAAAAACACCCACGTAGCTGCTATGTTCATGGCAGTATTACGTGAAAAAAGTTCAATACAATCTATTGATCACAAATTTCTGGTTCCTGGCCATAGGCATATGGAATGCGATGTGGATCACTCAGTCATCGAAAAAGCAAAAAAAAGGACCACAATGGAAATAAATCACCCTTATGACTGGGTACAGCTAATAAGGAGATGTAAAAGCACTAAACCATTTAAAGTAAAATTAATGGAATGCGTTGTTTTGTAAATAAAAAGATTTCTGAAAGTGGTAAAAAATTTCTCTGAAAAGACTTGCAATGGGCACGTTATTGTTCGGAGAACATTGGTATACTTTATTATAAAAAATCATCTCTAAAAAGTGAGGAGAAATTTAAATCAGTAAATTTTAGACGTCGTGGTAAACAACTATCAGGTGCATTAACTGTTTCAAAAATACACAATGGACCTATTCCAATTAACAAAGAAATAAAAGGATATCATGGCAGTTTTACATCTCATAGATAAACAATTGCATCCATATTATGAGAACTTAAAGGTGGCTGATGTTCCAGATACCGATCCAGATTTGATTGAGGTTGATCCCGATGAACTAATGTAAATTGATTATTTCCATCGATGAACTGATGTAAATTTATTATTTCCATGCTCATTACTATTGTTTGTCTCAGGTTTTAGAGTCGTATATTACCTCATATTATAAAAAGTAATGTTCGTGAATAACATACTATGTATGAAAATAAATATGTTTCTTTCAAATATCTTCAGTTATCATCAAAAACTCAGTTGTGAGTAACTGGATAAGTCGATTAAAATTGTAATTTGAATACTAATATTTCAAAAATATGTTTCCAATAACAAATCTTATGCTCCAGAATGCAGAAATATTATCGAATATACAACAAATAGGTATTGCGATTTACCACAACTCTCCGAAATGTTTTTTGGCTCTCCTGAACAATTTCTCAAATTTGACTTATCTTTTTATTGACTGAGGCCAGAGGTTTAGCATTTAAAGTTGCCAGAAACAGATATTGATGCTTATCTTTATTGAGTATCTGCAGATTCCAAATAAAGTCTTAACTTATCAGAATTATGAAAATAAATTCGTCATCACTATTGTAAATATAACGTCAAAATATATAGAACGAGGGCCACAAATTTTTTGGTTATGCTTTTATAGATGAAATTGAAAATATCTATGCTAATTTTCCTATTGATGTTTTTGAAAGTATCGATGAAATTGGTATTAACAATATCTTTACAACAAAATATATTACGATATGCTCTGCGCACGGTCGTTTTATTGATTAATAAAATCTCGTAAATCTCTTCTAGGTTGACTGCATAGGTTGACTGCAACATATTATTATATAATTCTTAATATCATAGAGAAATAACATTTGTTACCAAAATTATATTTATCGTGTTAAATCTCATGGAAACGATGTTTGAAATATTTTAAAATACTGGCTGGTTTAATATAAAAAATTTAAGTGAACATCCCACATTCACAATTACATGTTGAGATACGGTTCATGAAATACTTGTATCGGAAACTAGACTGATTAATTGGTAGATACCAATTAGGAATTCATTGCATATATGCCAGAAGTTTGATTAATTCTCAAATAGTTTCCATATTATGTCAATACGCTCAACTTATAGTCATAGTCCAGGAAAATTTCGTTCCACAGTATATTGCTAACGTTAACATGTGTTTTGAATACCACGGAATTCGATTTTCATGTGATGACCACACGGGAAAAACGATGAAAGTCCATTTTTTCAAAAATTCGATTTTCACGAATTATTATACATCTCGGGCAGGTCTATCATTTGCCGTTATCAGAAACGGGAATAATGATAGCAGTCGCAGATAATCAGCGTTTAAAGTATATATTATGCACTTGCATAAAACGATGAAAGTCCGCGCGTAACTGGAAAGAACGATGATAGTCTTCCTTCGACGAGTGCCGATTAAAATTTACGACACACTCCGAGACTCCGACGGAGTTTACAGTCCTCCGTGCATTTAAACGGTTGTGAATTAACGTTTTTACACGTGTATTCGGTGTTTTTGTTGATATTTTGTGGAACATGGAGGAAAAAACTAGAAAACGTAAACGCTTCGGAAGAATAACGTACATTGCAGAGAAAGATGGCAGAAGCAGGCAACGAAGTCGATCACTCAAGCTCAGAGATGAAACAGTCATTAAAGTTTGTCAACAAACTTCATGATTCCATGGTAGATAAAGCCATTATAGTTTGGAAAATATTTCTAGAACCTACCTTTCCGAAGGTGAAAATATCGTATAACGGGTAGAGAGAAATTTTAAATGAACAATTTAATATTGGTTTTGACTACCCAAGATCGGAGATCTGCTCGATATGTGACGAAACTGCCATTGCTCTGAAAATCTTGGAGTCTAAAAATGCTGAAGCACAAGAACATGTAAAAGCAAATTAAAGTGAAATAAAAAGCTTGAGACAGATATAAAAGTATATCTAGCAAGAGCTAGTGCATTTTACGATAGAAAACGTGCTTCTAAAAGACCATCCAAGCTTCAAGACAACTTGGAAGGCATTTGCATGGACTTTTCAAAAAATCTGCCTATTCCTAATATTTCAACGAATGTCGTTCATTACAGCTGCCAGCTATCATTATACATGTCCAATGTTCATGTACTTCCAATCCAACAAAGTATTTTCTATCCGTACAGGGAATTTGGGGGAGCGACAATGTTGTGTGCTTCCTCTTGTGATGTCACTTCATTTACAACTCTTTGCAGTTGGTTTCAAGGTATTCTGCGATTCTTGTGGTGGAAATAACAAAAACTACATTGTTACTAGATTTTCACATCATATCATTAATTATGAAAAAAAGCTTCAATATGTCAAAGTTATATTTCCAATAAGCGAACATTCTTATATGGAGAGCGATAAGAATTTCGGATTAGTCAATCAAAAGACCCAAACAGAAACTCCATCAGACTGGAATGAAGATAAACATTCATCAAGAATGAAGCCAACACCGTTTGTTGTAGAAGGTGAAGAACAAAACTACTTACGTTCATGTACTAAGCTCTATTTGAAGAAATATCCAATTCCCACCAGACCATTATTAGATATGGAGTTCTCTGCTGAGCTTCCCGGGCTGGCATTTGATTTCAATACGTATACTGGTGCATGGACGTCAGCAAATATTGTTGGGAAACCATCCAAGCCAAATAACACCGGTGAATTCAAGCTTCCGGATAATCTATATATATGTAAAATATTGGAAAAAGGTTAATCATACTCATTTAAATTTGCATATTCTCTCTTATTCAAGATGTAATTTCGCTGTCCAAAGATAAATTCAACGACATCCAGAAGCTGTCCAAGTACTGTGGCAAAGAACCGAAAAATTGGCTGGTCGGTTTACCTCATAAGAAATGAGTAAGAAAATCCTAGAGGAAAAGAAATGAGAAAAAGGCTATTTGAAAATATTTAAATTATGTATTTTACTAAGATTCAACACATTTTTCTAAGTGAAAAACAATGATGATTTGTAAAATGTCCGACTCCGTCTGCCACATAAGAAAAAAACTTTGTTATTGTTTTATGTTGTTTTTGTAACAATAAATAACCTTTAACAAAAATTGATTCTTTGTTTTTTACTTAAAGTGAACATGACTGTTTTAAACTTGAGAAACTCTTTGATTTTTGGACTATCATCGGTTTCCCATGAAACAGCAGGTGGTTGACTGACTTTTAGAGTAGCAATTTTGAAAAGGAAGGTCACACTTGAAAAAAAATTTACAGGGGATAAATAAATACATGTTTCTAAACATCTTAATTGGAATTTTACTATTTGCCCAAAAAATAATCGTACATTGAGGTTAAAAAACCTCATTTATGAACATTCTTTTATTTGGACGTTCACCATGTTTCCCGTGTGGTCTTAATTTGTTATGGAAAACATAGAGAAAATTGTATCTATGGGTTTCATGAGGAGTAAAACGGAATTGGATAGTCCATAATTCATTAGGGTGAAGTTATGGCTATCTAAATAACGGAGAGTGATGGAAAACACAAATATTGGGAACTTAGGTCAAAGATAAACGGATATTTGCTTGGAAAATACTGTTACCGCTACCTGTATATCTCTTTTTTCTGTTATATAATATGGGAGAAAAATCATTTTCATCCAGGTTAATATATTTCATGTTCATATGTTACAAGTTCTCATGGCCATGGCATATATGCTATATTCTGTAAGAAGTCGTTAATCTTGTTTACATTATAAATATACTCAGTGACATAGAATCCCCAACACCAATTATTTTACTTCGGTAATGTTTGGCATACATATTCGTAGTTCGTAATATGTGAATAATTATACGTTAATTCAAATCAGATGAGGATAAGTTTCTGCTCACCAACTTTAATAATGGGTTGAAGCTCCACAATTTCTTAGACATTACCTAGTGCGTTTGCGGACAATAAACAATATAAACTAAATAAAAGTGATAAAGACTGCAGTGAAATCGTATCGTGTTTTTCGGAAAATTCCATGTGTAATTTACTTCTCCGAAGAGAGGATGATGTGATGGTTATTAACCCCGAAGGTCGAAAGTCGGAAATTATTCTTACGAACTGATATGAACTGAGACCTTGTTAGTGTTGATACTACATGAACATCACATATTTAGTTAGGTATAATTCATATACTCGTAGAACGTATTACCAAGAAAATACAAATATTATTTACTATGAATTGGCCGTATTGTAAACATCTAGATCATTATATTCTGTTCCCTTTATCGTAACGAATCAATCATAACGTACATTATTGGTACGATTGAACTTGAGCGTTCCTAGTAATTCACAGGTCATGTATTAGTATATTTTTTTGTTTTCCAGTGTGTAAATTAGAACCAGTGATATTTGTTCAGATGGTTTATTCTCGCCCTCTAGTCCAGATTGCGGTATGTCTGCAATTACATTAATTCATGGAATCATCGTGCATCTTATGGCCGTTATCAGTTCATAACAACTATCGACACCTCATACAACATATGGCGATCCCATTGAGGAGGTCGGTCCTTAACCTCCTTATGATTATGTCACACACATGTTCAATTGGGGACACAACTGGGATGTTGGAGGCCAAGTTAGAAGCCGAATTCAGGCCTGATGGAAGTAGTTCCAGGTTTGTCTGGCTCCAATAAAACGATACTGTACGCCTCAACTCATTCTCACACTCGCTGGACCAGCATGCGTGTCTAGGCAAAACCAGGATTCATCGCTGAAGGAGATAGTGTTGTTTTACTGATTCCACACTAGTCGTTCTTGGCACCACTGAAGTCGATTTCTGAGATATTCCAGAGATAAAGATAACACCAACTGAGGTCGGAATGAAAAAAGTCCAAACATTCTTATCCACACCGTAAACTTTGCGCCATTAGATGTTACATTGCCCCACTGACGAAAAGTGTTTAACTTAATTAGAGCATAGACAGAGCGGTATAGAAGGCTTCTACACATAAGTGTTATAAGTGTTGCCTATGGAGTTCCAATAAAGGTGCACATAATCATTCTACGTACGTCTTGTACAAACAATTGACGGTTGAACACGTGTGACAAAAATAAATAAATTCTTAACCTGCAAAATTTAGTGTGTGCAGCAGTTTCTGTTGATATCTAATGATCAAGTAAGTGGATATTTTGTTTTATTACCACGTTCTGCTTAAAATTATCCTTCATTAACACATTCGCGGACAAGACGGCATATGCCGTCCCGTTAGTGGAGACAAGACGGCGTACGCCGTCCATATAAATATTCATGTGCTGACACAAGACGTCATACGGCGACAAATCTTTACGGTATTCCTAATACATATATGCTTAGTGTTCCACGAGAAAACATGAAATTAAGAAGCATGTCCTATTAGAACTTTTGGAACCGTTACCCTAACTTCATTTGTTCACACATGATACTCAATTCTATGAATATATATTCTGATATTTTACAAAAGAACAACCGACCCCACAGCAACATTGTCGATATAGATCTATTAGATCAATAACTATGACTGAACTCAAGCATTTTTAAGCATTGTGCATCTTACAGAGTCATAAAAGTCAAAATATTTTTATTCACACATAACTCAAAAATACAAACAAACAAAACAAAACAAACGACATTATGCGGAATAAATACATACACTTGCGAAGCCCATAAGGCTTGTTTGCAAGGATAAAATAATAATAATAAAACTTATACTAGGTAGCAAATAATAATAAGTAATAGGTAATTAATAAAAATGTATAGTATAAGTAAGGATTAATAAAGTAGAAATAGAAATTGATAGAAACATTATCAGTAATTAATTTCTATAAGGTTGTGAATAGCGCGCCTACTTGTATTGGTGATATATTCATGAAGTTTTAAAGTTAGCACCTTTACAGAAGATTCAGATTTAATTTGTTGGGTTATAGCATTATAAAGCTTAGGTCCTAGAAACAAAAAGCTTTTTTGTCCAGCTGTTTTTTTTATTGTTGGATTCAGGTAAGTATGTTTATTTCTTATCATATAATTGTGAGTTTGAATTTGTAGATTTGATTTAAGTTTATGTTGTCTTAATACCGCGTTTTTTAAGTATAATTGTCTAACGTCTAATATTTTCGTTTCAGTATATAGGCGTTCACTGCTATATCTTCTTGTTTTTCCAAGAAGGATTTCGAGGAATAATTTTTGCGAAACCT
This sequence comes from Galeruca laticollis, assembly GCA_963921935.1. Lineage (NCBI taxonomy): Eukaryota > Metazoa > Arthropoda > Insecta > Coleoptera > Chrysomelidae > Galeruca > Galeruca laticollis. The sequence continues at coordinate 93,798,371 of OY998175.1, read as the reverse complement.
CGAGAATATTATAGCAAGTCTTCGCCACTCCACCCCAGCTGACTAGACCGTAAATTAGGTGAGATTCAATCAAACTTTCAAAAACCATTAGTTTTTGTTTATATTGTAGGTGATATGAGATATTTTTGAATTTATATAATACACACACCTCAATTTTAGAACTAGAATATTAATATGGTTATCCCATCAAAGATGTGGGTCTTTTATAATTCCTAAATATTTTATTTGTTTTGCAGGTTGAATATTGATATTTTGTTGTATTCGTTGTCAAAGATATTATCTTTGAAATATTATTAGAAATATTTTCTGCATATGTGATGGTTTCATAAGTTTTCATTTCTTCAGTTTGTTTAGGAAATATTAGTTGTAATGCCACTTTTTCCTCTTTTTTATTAATTAGCTTATTTATCATATGTGATGGATAACCGTTGGATGTTGCTATTTGTCTAATTGTACTAATCTTTCTATCAAAATTACATACAATTCAATGATACACAGAGCATTTTCCGTTCCTATTAACAAATGTATTTTTAAGTAAGTACAAAATTGTTAAATGTTGAAACAAAAATACCAACATTAGAGAAATCAGGTATAAATAAACTGAAATATCCAGAATGTAAGGCTGTCTATTTGGGTCAGACCCTTGGAAATTTTGAAATCAGATACAGTGAACACTTACGAGCGTACAGATTAAAACAACCAGATAAATCCCATTACGCAAAACATCCACTTGACACCAACCAATCATTGACACCAAACACAGAACTAGAAGTACTACATATTTGTGATAAGAAACAAGAACTGGATTTCCTTGAAGTGTTGGAAATTAGAAGACACTTAAGAAACCCACAACATGAAGTCGTCAATGAACGGATAAATCTAGAAAGTTCTCCACTATTAAACAGTCTTCTTAAGTGATAATTGTAATGATCAGCAGATATAGTTTTCCTGGTTTTCTATATCATTGCACAGTTATACTGATCTTAATTGGAAAAATTATATTCAGGTTATCACCACAGGGCTAATCATATCAAAGCTTCAATATTTGTAATACCACATCTTCTTCTTTTTTCTATTAACATATATTAAGTCAATCACAAGGTAGGTCACTTCTTGGTCTAGCCAAAAATAACTACTAAACATCAGGTAGGCATAAAATGAAATGTAACTTCTGTCATTCTGACGATGATATTCAGTTATCGAAACAATTGTCAATTTTTTAGAATTCTTATTATTTTTCATTATATTGTGGAATTAGCTAGAAACGTTGAGTTTCATTTAAAACACTAATCTGGTATTATCATTCGTCACCCAGAAAGAGAATAAGGTGGTACAAAAAAGTAATGTTTCATTGATAACAAATTTACCTTTCTTCAATTTCGTGATGAATTTATAAAATAATATTTGGAACTCGATAAGGACATAGAAGATGGAAAATTGTTAGTGAAATCGGGTCCATTACACGGAGGTAAAAGAAGGAGAGCTGAACCTGATCCACCAATAATACATCCTGAAATACACTTTCCAGATGATATAATAAAAAATAATTTGTTTATTTTCCTTTAATTTAATATTTGCACGATAAGAATGTTAGTAACGCCACTGATAATTATTAACTCATTCGCTTTGAACACATACTTGCCGGATATCATGTCTGCGTCTGCGCATATAAGTGTACGCTCGATACACTTCCAGCTGATACACCGTTAGTTGTGAGATGTATCAGAAATAATTTAAATCGGTACCATTCTCTTAAATTTGTAGAATGGATCTATGAACTAATAAGAGGAACTATTCCTTAGTACTCTTTTGTTCTTGAATCCTCGAGAATAACAATAATTTCTGTTGGGAGTCCTCTCCAAGATCACCGGGGTGAGGAGAAGTCCATCTAAAATATTGTACTTATAATCTCTCTAGAGCTTCAATTATTGCCGGAAACTTTGTGAGTACATGAATTTTTTAAAGCGTAGCGAGGCGAAATGATTTTGTTTAAAAATTCATATACGAGACAAATTTCCCGCACGTGGGGGATTCGGTGAGAAAATTTTTTTACCGGAATTATATTTGAAAAGGAAACATTAGGTAAATATTTATTTCGACATTATCCAGAAATAAATAGAAGGCTGTGTGTAATGCGAGTTCTGAAGTTTTTCGTTAGTTGAACTGTCATAAACACTATGTGGGTTTTCTACTTTCAAAACAAATATTGCGATTTGGAAAGGAAACTACAGAGTTAATTAGAAAACAGTAAGTAAATAAAAATTATTGTCTATATTATTATTGTTCAATTATATGATAGCTGCCATGTGTCTGGAAATTTCCACTTATTGATTTTACGTCTACCTACTCATGTGGATGAAAAATTTGCTGGTTACCATAGTAAGAATGTCGAAAGTAAGCATCTGATTGGTTGAATATGACTGGTATAAAATTTTCCATAATTTTTCCTCTTCATAAATTAATTTTCGTATATTTTTTATTTCTTAATCTATTTGTGAACTATATTAAATTTGTTATGATTGCAGATACTTCATTTGATAAATCAAATATACTGGAGGCTATATAAACAATAAGAATCGTTTATATTCGACTATCCCCCTGCTCAGTACTTTGGGTATTGAACAAACATCATTTCGTTCCAATACATTCTGTAGTGCCCTAAGTATCACTAAAACACGGCTAATATTTTAATAAACTTCTTTATTACAAAAAACTATATTTTATTACACAGAACAATCTATACGTCTGTTTTATACATCAGTAACTAGAAAACTAAAACTAGGTATCATTATATATTCAATCGTCAGCATCTCTTCTCAGTGAGTCAATCATTCACAGTGTCGGGTATCGTTCCAGTGTCGGATCTCCACATCCCTCCTTCTTTCACGAGTCTGAGAGGGGGTATCTGGGGTAGCGAAGTATCCAACTCTACTTGATGATGATCCTGAGCATTGTCCATGGTTGGTCTCGTGCCGTCTAGTGATGAAGACGTTGAAGCAGCTTCCAGTGGAATATTTGGTAATTTCTTTACGTGTGCTACATTTCGTTTAATGATTTTTCCGCTTCTTAGAAGCGTTAACTCATTTCCATTTCTATTTAGTACTTCGTATTCTGCATTATTGAAGTTTGGGGTTAGTTTATTCGGGAAACTAGTATTCATAACCACAACTCGATCGCCTTTCTTAATTTGGTCTATTGTGGCCCTCTTCCTACTGTCTTCCTTTCCTTTCCCTTTTTCTTTGTTAATAAGGTCTCGGTCATATACTTCATCATCTAATGTTTCCAATACCATATCATCTATACCTGGTAACTTATCTCTTATTCTTCTGTTTAATAGTAACTCCGACGGTGATTTCCCGGTAGTACCATGAGGTGTAGCATTATACATCATGAGATATGCCATTATTTCCTTTTTATAATCTCGATCGTTTTTCACATAGCTAATCTGTAAACGTTTTTTTAGAGATTTGTTTATATTTTCAACTTCACCATTTGCTTGTGGCCAATACGGGGGTATTTCAATGTTATTTATCTCGCAGTATTTTTTGAATTCTTGACTGTTGAAATTGGTGGCGTTATCAACTTTTATCATTTTTGGTAGCCCTAGCCTACAAAATACTTCTTCTAAGGCCCGAATAACCGTTTTTGAAGAGGTCGATTTCGTGAATATGGCCTCAACATAACGAGAGTAGTAGTCTATTAGTACTAGTAAGTGTTCTTCGTACTGTTCTCCTGACATATAGTCAAGAGCCAGGTATTGCCATGGACCTGCTGGCAATTTTTGTCTTGACATCGGTGCTGGCTTATTTGGTTGTCCAACTAATAAACATTCACGACAATTCTTGACATGTTTTTCACATTCTCTGTCTATTCTTGGCCACCAAATCTTAGATCGTATTCTCCTTTTCATCACAGTCTCTCCTGGATGTCCTTCATGTGCAAGTTGCAATACTCGATTTCGAAAGACTTGCGGGATTACTATTTTATTTCCTCGTAGAAGAATTGGTCCCATAAAGGTAAGTTCGAGACGAAAAGGATAGTAAGGATTTGTATCATTTATTTCCCAAGTATTATCTGCAAGTTTACTTATAGTATCTACAATTTCTGGGTCCTTCCGGCTTTCAGTTAGTACCTCTGAAATCGAAAGTGCTTTGGGAATAACTTCTTTTATAATGCTTAGCACATGTTGTTCGTTTGGTTCGTCAAAAGTTTTGTCGAATCCAAGCTTACACAGTCGAGATAGAGGGTCGGCAATGTTAGATTTTCCAGATTTATATTTGACCCGGAATTTAAATGATTGTAGCCTCAATAGCCACCTTTCTATTCTAGCTGGAGGTTTTGATGTGGGTTTAAATATGGCTTCCAATGGTTTATGGTCAGTTACTAACTCGAATTCTATCCCAGCTAAATAAAAGTAAAATCTTTCGGTGGCCCACACTAACGCCAAGCTTTCTTTCTCCGTTTGTGAATATCTACGTTCCACAGGCGTCAGGCTTTTACTTGCAAATGAAATTACGTGGGGCTCGTTATTTTCATCGAATTGTAATAATACTGCTCCCAGTGCAATAGGACTTGCATCCGCCACTAATTGTGTACGTTTCTGTGGACTAAAGTATGCCAAAGTCGGTAGCCTTGCCAATTCTTTCTTAAGTTTCTCAAAGTTCTCTTGTTGTTTTTGTCCCCACTGAAATTTAGTTTCTTTTCTCAAAAGATGTCGGAGTGGTTCTGTGAGATCGCCCAAGTTAGATATGAATTTACATAAATATGTCACGAGTCCTAGAAAGCTCCTTACTTCTTCTTTATTAGTTGGGACTCGAAAGGTGCTAATCACTTCAATTTTATGTGGGTCTGGTTTTATTCCTGATGATGATAATATATGTCCCAAAAATTCTAATCGATCTGTCTTAAAATGGCATTTCTTCTCATTTAGCAGCACATTATATTTTTTTAGTACTTTCAACACTTCCTTTAAATTGTCATCGTGTTCCTTCTCAGTCTCCCCAAATACTATAACGTCATCTAAATAGTTTAGGCAATTCTTGCATGAAGCAAGTATATCCTGGAATATTCTTTGGAATATTTCTGGAGCTGAGTTTATACCAAATAGTAACCGTTTATATCGAAATAATCCCTTGTGAGAAATGAAAGTAGTTATTGGTCGGCTTTCTTCTTCCAGCTCTAACTGATGATATGCATTTGTCAAGTCCAATCGTGAAAAGTATCTAGCTGTTCCCAATTTTGTCATGAAACTTTCAAAAGTGGGCAGTGGAAAATTTTCCCTATGTATAGCTTCATTAGCTCGGCGCATATCGATACAAATCCTGATGTCTCCATCAGGTTTAAAAACTATTACCATAGGCGATATCCACGGACTATATCCTTCAACCTTTTCGATAATATCTTTGTCAAGTGCTTCCTTTAATTTTTCTTCTACTTTGGATTCTACAGCAACAGGAATCCTTCGTAGTGGTTGTTGCACTGGTTTTACGTTTGGATCTATTGTTAGTCGTACTTTAATATCCCGGAGTTTTGGAAAATGAGTAGTCTCTTTGATGTTATTTATTAACCCTAGTTTCAGTACTCCTAAGGAAATCGCTGTGTCTTTTCCTAGTAAGGAAATTGTTCCATGTTCTACCACCACAAAAGTCTGTAAGGCTTCTCTATTGGTTCCAACACATATGGGTGCTGTGAATTTATATTTGATTACTAATGGTTCATTTGAAGCATAAGCCTTTATATTACTTTTCACATCCTTCTCGACGTTAACCATCGCAGCATTGTTTCTGTTAAGTGTTTCCCAATCTTGTCCGCTAATTACATTACACGAGGCGCCTGAGTCAATTAACATGTCTATGGGAATACCACCAATTTTAACGTTTATTATTTCCTCTCTGGTACATTCGCTAGGAATTGTTGAATTTCCTATTCTGAAACATTCAAAATTTCTACCACTAGTTGAAGGTGACTCATCGCTGTCATCTGCTTCTTCAATTAGTTGAACTCTTTTTCCCTTTCTCATTCTATAATTGGATCGAAATTTCGACGTGTTAGAATAGATGGAGCGATCACCTTTTCCAGTTTTACATCGTCTTGCATAATGTCCTACGCGACCACATTGATGACATTTAATATTTATTGCAGGACAATTCTTCTTCTCTGAAGGATGATGGTTATTTCCACATCGGATACAATCTAATTCGTTTGTATTTCCTCCATATTTCCGTTTTCTTGGATTTTCAATGCGGTTGATAAGTGGTGTGATTGCCTCTGGTTGAGAAATCGCTTTATTTTGCATGATACTACTTTGATTTCTAATTTGTTCGTATATTTGACACTGTGCTATAACTTCATCCAATGGTAATTCTTTTTCCAAAAGTTTCCTTTTTAAATCGACCGGTGCCCATGTGTCAATTAATTTATCTTTAATGTTTATCTCACGAGCTTCCTGTTCAGTTTTTCCAAATAAACACTTATTTGCTTGTGATCTAATCCTTACTACGAATTTGTTTAAATTTTCGCCTTCTTCAGGTTTCATATTACGAAAACTGTGCCTTTCAAAACACGAATTTTGTTGAGGTGAAAAGTGATTTTCAAGATTATCTACTAGAATTTTAAATACGTCATTGTTTATTTCGGGATCGTATTCTACAATTGCTCCTGGCAGCTCAAATGCAATTTCCTGTAGCTGTGGGCCCCCCAAATGTAAAAGTTTGTTTTTCTTTTTTACTACATTAGTAATATCTTCGGCATCTAGATATAATTTCACGGATCTTACCCATTTTCTCCATTCATTAGCCAGTAGCGCTTTATCTATGGTGTCACAAGAGAAATGTTTAATTGATGAATCCATTCTTTTCCCGTTTCTCTAACTTTTCTGTAAATACACAATCTTCCTTTCTCAGTAGAATTGAATCCACCCAGGTTTCTGTGTTCCAGCAGTAGAATTGAATCTTACTTACTGACTCCCCTAAAACAACAGAGCTGTTTTAGAATGTCCTAGTAACCCAGTAGAATTTAATCCACCCTATTTTATAGTAGAATTTAATCCACTCAACAATTTGGTAGAATTTAATCCACCCTATTTTATAGTAGAATTTAATCCACTCAACAATTTGGTAGAATTTAATCCACCCTATTTTATAGTAGAATTTAATCCACTCAACAATTTGGTAGAATTTAATCCACCCTATTTTATAGTAGAATTTAATCCACTCAACAATTTGGTAGAATTTAATCCACCCTATTTTATAGTAGAATTTAATCCACTAAACAATTTGGTAGAATTTAATCCACCCTATTAAAAGTTTCCACAACAATAAATACTATGTGAGATATGTATAACTGTTCAAATTTAACTAGTACTCCTTTTTTTTAGTTTTATAAAAAAAAATTCGTGAATCAATTTTTCTTATTAGGTTTTTTTCCATTAGTTTCTATTTTTGCCTACACTTAATTCGTTTAATCTCACTAATCAACAAGAATATAACATAATTTGAGTATATTTACCTCGTCGCCAATTTGTAGTGCCCTAAGTATCACTAAAACACGGCTAATATTTTAAAATAAACTTCTTTATTACAAAAAACTATATTTTATTACACAGAACAATCTATACGTCTGTTTTATACATCAGTAACTAGAAAACTAAAACTAGGTATCATTATATATTCAATCGTCAGCATCTCTTCTCAGTGAGTCAATCATTCACAGTGTCGGGTATCGTTCCAGTGTCGGATCTCCACACATTCATAGTAGAAGATATTCTCTTTACTGAATTCTTTTTGATTACTAATGTAATTAGTTTAATCATAGTATCGGTTATAATCAATTTAAATGTTCTTCACAAAATGAGTCAAAGTTTCTCTTACTATAAGCAACGAACTTATCAATCCTCTCAGATGCATCAACAGTTTGCAATAACTTACAGTCTATAACATTCCACCTGACTGCGTTTCTCACGAATTCTCACTATAACCATATTTCAAAGTTGTGTTCTCAATATAAATTTATTGATCAACGCCTCCTATTAGACACCAAGGACGTAACGCATTTCTCTAAAGTCTAAACACGTTGTTAGTTTGGCGGTGAATACAGCTGAGAATTCATCTTATGTTTTTGAACATTTCTTATGACGTGAACTTTATTTTGAAGCTATCGTTGGAAATAAAAAAATTGTAATAATTGATTGAATTTTCTTCTCAAGTTTCACGTTTCACGAGCTCCGGGGCAAATGGTATAACAAAAGAGTTTTTTGTCTTTCTTTATCAGAAGAAAAAAATTACCAAGGTGCTGTCAGATGAAACATGGTTAATTATAATTAATTTTTTCTTCGCGTCTTTAATCAGAAAAAGATTATCGGTTGAAACTATATAAAAGTATTATTTTTCTTCAACCTTCTTAAATAACTTATTTTTCATTTTCTTGGGTGCTAGGTTGTGTAATTAATTAAAACATTTTATTGTTACTGAAGTTTCGTCCCTGGGTTAGGTTATATATATATATATATATATATATATATATATATATATATATATATATATATATATATATATATATATATATATATATATATATATATATATATATATATATATATATATATATATATATATATATATATATATATATATATATATATATATATATATTGGGATAATTTTTGACTACCCACGTTGGAGTGAGCCAGATTGGTCCGTTTGCAACGAATCCCAATTCAAATATAAAAATCTAGTCTTGATTTTTTCATTTGAATTTATTTTGTTATTACTGTCCTTACCTTCGGGATGAGTACAGCACTAAACGCTCGTCAGCAACAGGAAACCATAGGTAGAGATATCAGAGAAACACAAGAGAACATAGATAAACAATTTAATGTAATGGTGAAATTCAGAAAAATAGTTATTTATATCTACAATGATAAATAGTACGTATGTTGTAATTCAAATATAAATATTTGTTAGAAAACCTCTCATAAATTCAATCATATTGCTGTTATTTACAAGTTTTATTTAAATTACTCATCGAGTAAATTACGCCCAATATATTTATCTACTATTTACCATAAAATGATCATTTTTGCCGCTTGTCAATCTCAACTGTGGATTGTTCGCGTTATGAGTGAGTTCTGTGGAATGTTATTCAGTTTATATAAAGACGAAAGGTGTGGCGTGTTGAAAATATTATTATTGTTAAAGAATATGAATTTGGTGAGTAGTTTTGTAATTAATTAATTAGTGTGTTATGTCCGTAATATTAGTGGAGATTGAACCTTTGAATCTAATAATTATATACAAATTAGTAGTAATAATTAATTCCTAACCTAATATCTGAGAAATTATTAGTGTTATCGTTTTTTATAGGAAAGATTAATATACACAAGAAAATGTAGAGTTCATCATAGATTTCTTCTCAACTCTGGAGATAATGTATATGGAATGTTGGTGGTTACGATTGAACAAAACCGGAAAAATATTCTAATAAGGTAAATTTATACAATCTTACGAAGTTCTGGTCGATAGCACTTAGTTTTATTCACTATTTGTTTAAATACGGATTATATTGTTGTTATCTTTATTCGTATATTTTGTCGAATACTTTAGTCGACTTATTATTTAGTTTTGTTGAAGTTATCTTTACTTTTTATAATAATTTGAAGAAAGAAAATTTTACATGACTCTCGTCTTATAAGACCACGGCACTTCTCTCCCAAGCTTAAAATCAACCACTTGCAATTGTTTTTTAATATTGTTTTATTGTTCATTGTTGTTAGGGGAGACGAATTGTTTCTTCCAAATCAAAACATCCATTCCTGTGTTCTCTTAGATATATTCACTGTGTTTATTTACGTTTCAAGACCGCACTATAATCACTCCGAATCACTTTATCCGAACCATCAAAGAACGTCAATTTCCGGGTTAAATATTTTGATTTGACGTTACGATATAGTCTTATTGAAAAGTTTATGCTATATACAGGGTTTTTCAAAAGTGATTATAAATTATAAAGATACAATAATTGAATTTTGTTTCAAAATTCATGTTATTCTTCATACAGGGTTTCTTATAAATACATAATAGAATATAATTGACGAAATTTACTCATAGTTGGTTTTTTTATTCTTTGAAATATAATTACTAAATTGAATTGACGTCTTATAAATCATTTGATTGAAATGTATATTATGTGTAGGTATTTCTTGACATGTCTAAACTATGTATATTCAAATGGCATGTCGTTATGAATTATTTTTATTGAATACTTACTAGAAATTGATATTATTCAAGTGATACTATTTAGTTTAATTTTCCTTGTAGCTATGTTTCACTTTAATATATATATATATATATATATATAGATTGAGATGATATATTCAATAAGAAATAATATATTAAGATCATAGATGTTAAAGATTAAAATATCATGAGATAAAACAATCATAACAATAAAATATGACAACAAATTCAGTTTCTTAGAACATTCAGTCAATAAAAATAAGAATTTCAAGTAGTAGGTCAAAATATAATATCAAATATGATATAAATTCAATTTGATTAGCATTACATAAAGGTATAATGTCTAGTAGCAAAATTTCTTTGAAATAATAAGTTGATTTAAGTTCACAATTCTAAGTTATTAAATAGATCATAAATTTAAGAAAACGGAAGTTTGATAATAAAATTTGTCAAATTCATCAAACCTACAAGACTCATAAGTCATGTCGATAGATTTGTCTGGAAATTAGATAATTAACTTAATAAATAAGAAAGATCTAAAATTGTTATTTAAGAACGTCAATTGAAAATGTTTCAGATAAAGATATTTAATTTAACAAAACCTTATGCAATTTGAAACGTGACATCTAAATATTTTCATAAAATAGTTTTAGTTTGAAAGAAAAATTTAAACAAAAATTTGATAAGATTACTCAATTTAAATTTAGAAACAATGGAAAATATTATATATGGAAAGGAATTATAAAACCTATATTATAGCGTATGTAGAATAAACAAGTATGTAAAAATTCCTATTGATTACTTAATACAAAATAAATAATCATTTGTTCATAATTTTCTCTAAACTTTATCAATCATGAATATTTATCAAGATATCAAATTAAATTTCAATATAGTAATAATCAAAGATAAATAAATAAGCTAGATCCAAATATCATTACAAATTATCAACAAAATAATTATACGTTATAAGTAACATAAGACAGAATCTTGAAAGAAACCAAGCACAACTAATTAATTTAACGGAAGCGAGACATTAGATACTGAAAAGATTCATTTGTTAGCGACATAAATTTAAGGAAATCTATAATTTGTATACTATGTCGATAAAAAAGGGAGTTAAAACATGTGAAAGAAATACCAACTGATAATTACTATGATTATTGACAAATGATGAGATTGGAATTTTATAAAAAAGGAAATCTATTGAAATATTATGTTTAAATATGCGGTGAATGAAAAAACGAAAAGATATAGATTGTATACATATGTTTTTGAATATTTCTATTGTAAATTTACAATATATTAGCGCTGACCAATCAGACAATAGAATGAATGGAACATTCTAGAGTGTGTAAAACTTCCGGTTATCAACAAAGGGTTGAAGAAGGAGGAGGATCAGGAGGTTGTTGTAAGAGAAGCCGAGGTGATTAGATGTTCTTTGAATGAGTTAATGAATTTTATAAAAGAAGGGAAATATCAACGTAACATATCTATCTTAAAAATCATTTTGTGCACAATTAAATCAAAGTGTTAATCATATTCCTGGAATATGAATAGTTGTATCCAGTTTCCAATAAAATAGATTAGCATCAGGCAGAAATTGCAGTATCAAGATAGTGCGGACATTTTGTGAAACGAAAATACAAAAAGGTTGGTGATTTTAAATTTACTTTGATCAAAATAATATACAGTACTGAATTAAAAGAATGATCATTGCAAACTTAATAAAAAAATTTCTAAAAGGCCAAAATTAAATAAGAATTTGAACGTTATATTAAAAATAAACGAAATATGTGTAATACTATATGATAATGTTAAAAGATTATATAACTTACCTGATTTTTGGTTAACAGATGTAGATGGCATGTAATAGTTTATAAGAATTTATAGTTTCATAAGTCACAAAATGTATCATTCAAACACTTATATTTTACCAGTAACAAATTTCACTTGCTAAATATTTTAACAATTTAACCTTTATATGACTGGGAAGAAAAACACCTTCTTACGACGGCGTAGGTACCTGGGTACCTACTGTATAATAATTTGGAATATAAACGCAAAATACCTGTTTTTATCAAAAAACTCCATATATGTATTTATAGGTACACAATACGTGATTTATGAATTTCTAACTTATCTGTATTTGACAAAATAAGACTTTGTTTAAATGGCAACAGCGCAGCGACATCAACTGAATTTATTCCTAGTTACAGGTCAGTTGCATGTTTGAGTTTGTCGAATAAACAACTGCGGGTGATTAAGCGTATTTGTTAAATTTTGTTTTAGAATGTCTGATAGTAAGGCTGGTTCAAGCCAAGCCAATATTGCGAAACCAAGATGGCGAAATAGAAGGTAAGAAATAAGACGATTCTTTGATTTTAGTAGTGTATGAATAATGAAAACTGTCATGTTATTTTGCTTACCTGTGGTCTATGTGTGTAGGAGCCGCAGTGGAGTGGAAGTTTTTTTTTTATCTTACAAAGAAACAAGAACAATAATTATACTAATAAAGGTAATTCGAAATATGTTATTTCAGGCTGACCTCTGCAGAATTACGAGAAGCAGTAGAACATTTGTCTGATGAAGAGCCATTTGTTGCGTCCGATGAAGACGAATATATTCCACAATTGTTATCAGGTGGAGAATCCGAGGAATCTGATATAGAAAAGGAGCCTGTAGTGGAGCAAGAATATACTGATTCCGATGAAAACGTTGACGAAGAAGAAGCGCCTACAAAAACAACTTGGGCTGGAAAGGATGGCACTCAGTGGAGTGAGACATCATCAATACAAAGGCAAACAATAGGTCGTAATATTCTGCACGAAAAAAGTGGCGCATCATCCTTTAGTCGTTCATACACGGCTCGAGAAATTTTGAAGTCTATTATATCTCCAGAAATGTGTACCTTAATTCTAAGGCATTCTAACAAAAAAGGTAGAAAAGTAACGGACGAATGGAACCGAAAATTGGCAGATAAATATCCACCTCCCAACACACCAAGCCCTAAAGTATTCATTCCATTTACTGAAGTAGAATTAGATGCATTTTTAGGAGTTCTTATTGCTGCTGGCGTACACAGGTCTAATAGGGAACACGTATCTGAAATGTGGAAACTAGAGTCCTTACCTCTATTTCGAGCGGCCATGTCTCGAGATCGGTTCAAAATATTTCTCAGATTTATTCGCTTTGATGATCAGAACACACGTGCCGAACGTGCCAAAAATGATAAAGCTGCCCCAATTCGAGATATTTGGACTAGGCTAAATTCAAATTTGGCAAAGAACTACAAGCCAAAAGAATGTATAACAGTAGACGAACAATTGTTTCCTTACAGGGGACATACTAAATTTACCCAATACATTCCATCGAAACCCGCAAAATATGGAATAAAAATTTTTTGGGCTTGCGATGCGGCAAATGCTTATCCTTTACAAGGTCAACTATACACTGGAAAACCATTAGATGGTGAACGACAGGTAAATGTCGGTGAGCGTACAGTTTTGGATCTAGTGGCAAAGTATAAGGGTTTGGGAAGAAATGTAACAACGGATAATTTTTTTACAAGTCTGCAATTGGCTCGTACTTTGAATTCATGGAAGATGACTTTGGTAGGGACTCTCAGGAAAAATAAGGCATTTTTACCACCAAATATGCAGGCATCTAAAGACAGGCCTATATACTCAACCATTTTCGCATTCAACAAAGATGCAACAATATGTTCCTATGTTCCAAAGAAAAACAAATCTGTTATTCTTTTATCAACGATGCACACTACAGGCCAAGTAGATGATACTACCGTGGCGAAGCCTGAAATGATAAAATATTATTATCAAACAAAAGGAGTCGTTGACACCATGGATAAGATGCTAGGCGAGTATACAGTAAAACGTAGAACAAATCGTTGGCCATTGGCATTTTTTTTCAACACAATAGATGTTGGTGGCTTGGTTTCTTATTGTATTTACAAGGAACACAATCCAAATTGTAGAGCAACTGATCAACGTCGAAGATTTCTAAAAGATCTTGCTCATGACATGTGCTTGCCCGCTATACAAATGCGATCCCTTATTCCAAAAGTTGTTGGTAATTATTTCACACGTCAGTCGCTAGAAATGGTTCTTGGTCGACAAATAATCGAGCCCATTGTTACTCCAGCCGGAGAACAACCAAGACGGGATGCTTCTGGGCGTGTTATGGTTGTTGGTAGCTGCCAAATTTGTCGAGAATTAAAGCTCAAACAAAGGAAGACTCGTAAAGCGTGTAAATCCTGCTGTAAGCCAGTTTGTAATGAACACTCTGTAGATCAAACTATATGTAAAAAATGTTGCCAAAAAACCAACTGACCTTATATGTAATTTTTTTTTGTTTTTTTGTTACCATTTATATAATATATATATATATATATATATATATATATATATATATATATATATGTTATAACACAATAACACATAGTGTATAACATGTAACACAGAAGAAATATCAAAGTAAGTTTCATAGCAAACTGATCTGTTAAGGGTCATTAAAAGTGGCACGATAAGACATGCTCCCTGAGTGTAGGCAAACATAAATGAAAAGACCAATTGTCACAATAAAAGAAAAAACTGTACATGATACTATTTAATAATAATTCAATAGATTATGTTATATGTAATTTCAAAACAATTCGTAGAAATTAAAATGAAATTTGAAAGATACGCGTTAAATTTTCATATAGTTAGTAATTAGGTTATTTTATGCAAGGGATTTCAGGAATTTTAATAAATAGTAAATAAGTTATGTTAATATTTATATGTATAAAAATCTTTATCTCTATATGCTAATTTCTAATACAAAAATGTCATTTTCATGTTTCATATACGGCTTAAAAATTCATGATAATATAAACAGTGAATCGTCGTTAATGACACTATATCTATACATTTAATACGATATAGACCGAAAAAGCTATGACGTCATAAACATATCCGCTGACAGTTACTGAGGGAAAACAAATATTTATTTACGTCCATTTTACGTTTGTAATATGCTTAAACATGGCTATTGTTAATTTGTCGAGCATTGCGGAGCAGATTTGTAATGAAATTGAAGTGTTAAAGAAGTGTGGAGATAGTTTAAACAGTGGATATGTCGTAGATATGGAGTATATCATGGAAGTTTAGGAGCGAAACAATAAGGCATAATTACTTGATAGTCACTGCAGTGCCACTTTACAAATGAAAAAACGAATAAACTTCTAAAATATTACAACGGTCAAGGCAAGACAAAAGTTAAATAATTGATTTGTTTTCCCTCAGTAACTGTCAGCGGCCATGTTCTGACGTCACACTTTTTCGGTCTATAGGGAAGTTTCGATAGCAACCCGCAACGAGATGGATTGATGAAAATAGATAGAAAAACGTCAGTGAATTTTGGGACGTCAAAGTGGGAAATAATATAATAATTGATCTCGATATTTGAGGTAGAACAGAAAGTTATTTGAATTAAATATATAATCATAATCAGAAGGAAGAAGAATATTTATATATACGGTTAAAGGAGTGATTTTTGAAACGTGAGTGAATTTTTGAATGTCAAAGAAAGGAAGGATAAATTATCTCCAGAAGAAAAACGATTCAAACGACTATATTTGATAAAAAAGGAAAGTTAACCCAATTTTAAAGTGATGAAATGAAGACAGAATATTATTTAAATAATAATGGATTTAAACTAATACAATGGAATTTGATACATACTGAAATTTGTTCATAATTTGAATCGAGTTGAGTGATCAATGAATGGATAGTTGATAGATTTCCGAGTTCTTATAGAGGTTTTTTGGCTGATATTGTTGAAGGTGATTAGAAGTTTTGGACCACACAACCTCAAATCCAGTGTGATATAAGGTACGCAAAATTTATTGATTGTATGAGCTTGTAAAACGGATTTGTGCGTAATTAGTGTCATTTCGGTTTACTTTTAACATTTGCGGAGAATTAAATACACACTTTTCTAAAATTTGACAATCATTTACGGTTTATATATTTTTTATTATTTAGAATTAGATAGTTATAATTATATGTTATTATGGTAATAATTTTGGATTGTTACCTATGATATGTGTACATAGAAACAGTAAAATATTTCATAATTAAAATTTCCTGAAGTCATAAGCTTGTACATTTTAATTTCACAAACCAATAATTAGAGTTAATTTGAATGGCGCACTTGAACACTATCCTTTGATAGAGTTGATATACATGTTTAATGATTTTTCAGTGTCAAATAATGAAATGGCGCACTTGAACACTATCCTTTGATAGAGTTGATATACATGTTTAATGATTTTTCAGTGTCAAATAATAAATAATAAATAATAATAATTATTATAACCGTTACAATTTGGCTAGCTCAACGTGTGACCTTTTAGCAGATCAGGTTTGAATTATTGAAAATCTATTCAAAATTAACTTATCTCGTTTTGCAAAACTAACGATTCCGTTTAAATAATTTCTTACAATTAATATATTGAAATGGATCTAAGAGATGGAAAAAAGACACCAGGAACACGGGGAATTATACAAAAAAATATAAAGCAGCTGAGTAAACACGAGTTACGAACAGAATTAATCAAAAGAAATAAAGACGGAGAAGGAGACAAGAAAAAGTTGAAAGAAGATTTACGACAAGTTATGATAGAAGAAAATCTAGATCCAGATGTTCATTTATTCGATGTGGAGGAAGATAAAGAACATACGGGGGAAGAAGAAATTGTGGAAACGGGAACAATTAAAGAAAAACCAGAAAACCCTAATGAAAATAGAATGATGGAAATGCTTATGTTAGCAATAAATAAAATAGAAGAGTCACGTAAGGAAACTCAACAAAATATAGAAAAATGTAGAGAAGAAACAAAATTAATTAAAGAAGATATAACCAAAACGATAAATAAAAATGCACAAGAAGTGGATGACAGATTGAAACACTTTCTGAGCAAGTTCCAAGACTTTCAAGTGGATGTGTGCAAGGAATTTGAAGTTGTTCATAAAGAAAACGAAAGAAGACAAGAAGATATACGAGAGATAAAAGAGGAACAAATGAATATAGTAAAAAAACAAGAGACAGAAATATGTTACATGAAGGAAGAGATTCAAAACTATAAACAAGAAAATGATACAAGATATCTCAATTTAAAAAAAGAAATTAATGACGAACAACGAACATTTTTTAACCTAACACTAAATAAGGAAGACACGCAAGTCCAGGAAGAACTCAACGGTATTAGAACACAAATAGATGACAAACAAAAGCAATTGGAAGAACAATACAAAATAGAAATGGAGAAAATAAGAAGAGAGTTAGAAAAAAAAATAAATACGCCTCAATTTGTAAATCAAAATATTTCCATTGATTTAGGAACAAAGTTTGATGGTAATATAAAAAAAATACACCCAGTAGTCTTCCTCAAGAGTTTAAAAAACAAGATAAGGTTTTTCAATAATTTTAGTGACGTTAGAGAGGTTATTCGTAATAACTTAATTAATCAAGCTCAGATTTGGTTTTCTAGTAAAGAAGCCAGTATAAATTCTTTTTCTGAATTTGAAGATGCATTCCTTAAAACCTTTTGGAGTGAAAACAATCAGTTAATTGTGCGTGAAAGACTTTATTTTGGCAAATTTGACCAAAATAAAAGTGATAAGTTAACAAACTATGCACTCCAATTATATGCACAAGCGCAATGTTTAGAACCAGGTTTACAGGAATCAGAGATTGTAATGTTTATCGCTAGACACTATAAGAGCCAAATTTCAGAAACTGTAGTGATTCAAAACATGCAAAGCTTTGAACAGTTATACGATTATTTAAGTCGCATAGAAAGGAATAACAATCACACCAGATATCAAAATGAAGGTAATAACGATTTTCAAAATCAGAGCTCCAACTATAATTCTAGACAAAATTCTAACTCATTTTACAATAATCATAATAGTTATCAACATCACCAAAACAATCAGAATATCAATCAAGACAACAGGACACGGAATAATATAAACCAAAACAACTATGGTGGACAACGTTCACAGAATCATATAAATAATTATCCTTATACTAACAATAATCAAAGAAATAATTTTACTAATGCTAGCTACAGACGAAATTTTAATAATGACAATTACAGAAATAATGACACAAACTATAGACACGACAATAGACAGAGACCTAGACGTAACTCAGACGGTCAAATTCACAAAAACAGAAATGACGAAAGGGAAAATGAAAGAAGAGTTAATTTTGGGAGAACTACGAGAAGTCAGGAGAGGGCAGATGATTACGAACAAAGATCAGAAGATAGAAGGGAAATACAGAGAAATGAACAGTATCCCTCAACATCAACCCAAGGTAATGACATTCCTGGAGTAGAAGACACCCAGGATTTTCAATAAAAAACGATGTAATAGCCAAAACGTATAACTACATGCATCCAAGGGAATTCTTAAGAGATGTCAAAGATCTGGATCAAAACAATTTAGATTTAGTGATCATTAAGGGTGCAATTGAACAGTTAGAGGTAAACATTATAGTAGATTCAGGTTCACAATCGTCTTTATTAAATGGTAAACTTATCAAAAAAATTAAAAACTTAGAACAAAATATAGTTAAAACTCCAAAAGTCAACTTAATTGGTATCAATTCAAAAAAATTGACAGAAGTAAACAAGGCAGTTATAATAAAACTTCAGTTGAAAGATACAATAACTGATATGCAGCTTTTGATATTGGATAATATAGAATATGATATACTTCTGGGAAATGACGAACTAGAAAAAAACAATGCTATCATAAACTATGAGAAGAAAATTTTTATATTTAATGGTATAGAGATGGAATTTAGTAGCAATGAACAGGATGCACAAAGGCAACAGGATGAATTAAAAAGCATAAATGGTAAAATAAATAAAGAAAACACCAGTAATAATAAATATTATATGAGCGAAGAGAGAAGGACATTGACGGAAAAAGAGACGAAGATTTATGAGGTTGGAAAACATATTAATATAAGTAAATATAATATAAATGGAATGGAATTCACGAGTAATTAGAGAAATAGTAAAGTATCTAAGAATTCTAGTACATTATGAACAAACTAATTGGGAAGATAGGTTGGAAGATATAACTTACTATTTGAATCAAACTCCGAACACTACAACTGAATTACCACCTATACTTGTTTTAAAAAATGAGTTACCAGACAGACCATGGATAACGCGAAACAATATACCATATGAGGAAATTTTAACAAAGGTTAACAACAGAATTGCCGAGAGGGCAAGAAAAAGTATAGAAAGAAAAAATAAAAAAATTAGGAACCATGTTACGTTCAATATGAATGAGCTGGTGATCCTCAAAGCACTAAGGACTTCTAACCGGAAAAATAAACAATGTGCAAAATTAAAACTTGTATATGAAGGTCCTTACATAATCAATAATGAACAAGGTGTGAATAGCTATGAACTAAGAAATCCAGTTGACAACACCATTAGAGGAATTTTTCACGTTTCTCAAATATATAAATTTCATCCAACACCTAGCTAATTTCATATATATTATTCAGACGATAACTATTTATAATAAAAAATCTTCAGGATTATTTTTAAATTGAAATTATAAATAAGTTCTAAAGATTTTGGGGGAATGTTATAACACAATAACACATAGTGTATAACATGTAACACAGAAGAAATATCAAAGTAAGTTTCATAGCAAACTGATCTGTTAAGGGTCATTAAAAGTGGCACGATAAGACATGCTCCCTGAGTGTAGGCAAACATAAATGAAAAGACCAATTGTCACAATAAAAGAAAAAACTGTACATGATACTATTTAATAATAATTCAATAGATTATGTTATATGTAATTTCAAAACAATTCGTAGAAATTAAAATGAAATTTGAAAGAAACGCGTTAAATTTTCATATAGTTAGTAATTAGGTTATTTTGTGCAAGGGATTTCAGGAATTTTAATAAATAGTAAATAAGTTATGTTAATATTTATATGTATAAAAATCTTTATCTCTATATGCTAATTTCTAATACAAAAATGTCATTTTCATGTTTCATATACGGCTTAAAAATTCATGATAATATAAACAGTGAATCGTCGTTAATGACACTACATCTATACATTTAATAGGATATAGGGAAGTTTCGATAGCAACCCGCAACGAGATGGATTGAAAAAATAGATAGAAAAACGTCAGTGAACTTTGGGACGTCAAAGTGGGAAATAATATAATAATTGATCTCGATATTTGAGGTAGAACAGAAAGTTATTTGAATTAAATATATAATCATAATCAGAAGGAAGAAGAATATTTATATATACGGTTAAAGGAGTGATTTTTGAAACGTGAGTGAATTTTTGAATGTCAAAGAAAGGAAGGATAAATTATCTCCAGAAGAAAAACGATTCAAACGACTATATTTGATAAAAAAGGAAAGTTAACCCAATTTTAAAGTGATGAAATGAAGACAGAATATTATTTAAATAATAATGGATTTAAACTAATACAATGGAATTTGATACATACTGAAATTTGTTCATAATTTGAATCAAGTTGAGTGATCAATGAATGGATAGTTGATAGATTTCCGAGTTCTTATAGAGGTTTTTTGGCTGATATTGTTGAAGGTGATTAGAAGTTTTGGACCACACAACCTCAAATCCAGTGTGATATAAGGTACGCAAAATTTATTGATTTTATGAGCTTGTAAAACGGATTTGTGCGTAATTAGTGTCATTTCGGTTTACTTTTAACATTTGCGGAGAATTAAATACACACTTTCCTAAAATTTGACAATCATTTACGCTTTATATATTTTTTATTATTTAGAATTAGATAGTTATAATTATATGTTATTATGGTAATAATTTTGGATTGTTACCTATGATATGTGTACATAGAAACAGTAAAATATTTCATAATTAAAATTTCCTGAAGTCATAAGCTTGTACATTTTAATTTCACAAACCAATAATTAGAGTTAATTTGAATGGCGCACTTGAACACTATCCTTTGATAGAGTTGATATACATGTTTAATGATTTTTCAGTGTCAAATAATGCAATGGCGCACTTGAACACTATCCTTTGATAGAGTTGATATACATGTTTAATGATTTTTCAGTGTCAAATAATAAATAATAAATAATAATAATTATTATAACCGTTACAATATATATATATATATATATATATATATTTGTATTACGTGGATGATAAGAATGATTATTGATATATTTACCTGAACTTATAGGTTTTTCACACCAGTCAATTAGAATTTTATTGACATTATTTCTAATAAATTTGGTTTCAATAAAAGGTAAAGATTGTTCTTTATTTTCTTTTTCTATAGTAAATTATGTAAGAGGATCAAAGTTAGTGAAGTAAAAAATTACATTATTAATTTCCTCAGATAGAAGAGATAAAATTACATCATCCTCATACTATTTGATAAAAAATCATTTAAATGGTAAAACAGATATAACAAGGTCTAAAATGTAATTCCTAATATAGGAAATATTGAAGAGCCCATAGGTGTTCCAAATATTTGTTGGTAGTTTATATTATTGAACATTACTAAGAACGCATAGAGACTATTTAAATTTAGAAGTACACAATGCGCAATAGACGAGTTTTCTTCGGACCAGTCCATATCCAAATTTTAGGGCTGTTGCGAGTCCAGCGGCGTTGCACGTGGACTCACGCCACGAGGCTTTGTTTATTCTAACTCAACCTCGTTAGCGTTCAGAAGTGTTTCGTTCAGTTATTCCTTCTGCTGTGTCGAAAAAATTGAGCGTTTTTGTACCTGCTCATAATATCATTTCAATTACTGGTCGAATGTGATTGCTGATGGTATTATTGTCAAAGTAAAATTCAGTTTCATAATCAAATTTAAAATTTTCTTTGATTATAGTAAAATCGCAATCGGTGCGGAGTAATAAAAATTTCGGAAAAGGTGATTTCAGGGGTGGGTACGTATTATTATTTTGAAGGTATAGATACATTCGGATTACTTAAGTTTCTCCTAACCAACAACGTCGAATTAAGAGTTAACTTAGTTATTCAAGTCACATATTTTCAACAAAGAACAAATCTATACCCCAATATAATCAACATCTGTCATGTTGCTGTCTCGAATAAACTAACTCTCTGTTCGATTTTGTAACCCTGATTTTCAGGGACAAGCCGAAAAATCTTGGGAGTAGTATTTTTGTATTAGGGTCAAGGTTACTTCATCAGTGAAAACAACTGGATTATGCTTCAGCAAGGAGCCAAGTTATACTACAGACGAATGCACGTAGATCTACAAGAGGAAAAAATCCTATATCAGAGTCATCTGAACAAAATGGAAGTTACAGAACTTTTTAAATAATAAGCCCTAACAAAGTCTAACAAAATCTCATTTCGAACTTCCCCCCCCCCTCTCTACTCTCTCTTTCTCTTTCTCTCTCTGTCTGTCTGTCTTCCCCCAATCTGACTGTCTATTATTCCTAAATGTCATGGCTCTTAGCCCGAACCTAAAAGTCACGGTGGTTCTTGTTATATATGTGTTAACCTAGATACATTGGACATTGGTTCGGTAAAAAAGGTGAAGAGTATTCGACACACAGAGATGGAAGAGGTCACGTTACTTTGTTAACAATCTAAGGTTTTTCGTAAAAATCTAGCAGTAAACCAATAAAGGATTAAATCAATTAATTGTTTTAACAATTCTATACAGTTCCTTTGATCTTTACCGACATATGCCCTCCAACGGCTTCTGTCGCCGGTCTAGACGGATATTCCTATTTTCAATTTATCGGCGGCAAAAGTAGACGGTTTATGCCGGCGGCACTGCGGCCAGCGTCTGCGAGTTTGGTCACGACTTGCTTTTACATATTTTATCGTCACGATTGAAGGAAATATGAGTGTAAAAATTATCAAATAAAGTCAATTTGAATGAAAACAAACTAATTCTGTTCTTTATTTCCGATTATTAAGAGATATGAAGTTGAAAAAGTCAATGTTTGGACTTATTCATCCAAATAATTAATAAAGCTTTTTTTAATGTGAGAATTAAAATAAACATAATAATCATGAACTTCCAATCAACTTCAAAAAGTAATTAGTCTTCCAAATGGTATATATTTCAAACAATTCTTTTGTAATCAGATTGATTCCTTTGGCAGAACAAGAAATGGATTCTATTATTACACTCATTGATTCATCGGTTCAAACAACAAAATTAATTATTTTTTCGATGATTTCTATGAAAGAAGATATTTCACAATTCAGTGGAGCTGTTGCATTTGAAATGGAACACTGAAACTTGGAAAATTTCAATCTCACAATTATAACCCTGTTTTAATTAAAATTTTCATTGCTCTGCTTGAGCTGGGAGTCCGATGATCCCCTTTCAGTTTATTTGACTTAAGAGTACTACATAATTTCCATTTTATCGATTTAACAGAAGAGTTACTTTCGTATTTATCTGATTCCGTAGTCGCATTTGTGAGCCATCCATCTGAAACAATGTAACACCTTGAAGCCGTTGCTGTTAAAATTCAGTTTTATTCAATCTTGAAAACTGATTGATGCTATTGAACTGTTACTCATATGCCTAACTAAATTTGTGGTCTTATAAGTCAGTAACTGGCAAACACAATTAAAATTATGACTTAATGACTTTTATTGGTGTTTATAGTAAGGTGATTCTAAGTATTGCTACCCTAAGTCGAGGAACTGACTAAAGATGATTCCAATAAGAAAAACGCTAGACAGAATTTGCATATAGAACTTGTTTCTCACATTGTTGACTCACGCGTAGATAAGCCACAAAAGATCGTACAATTCGATGTTCTACATGTTATGAATCGGAATTTTAGGACATTTTATATGAAATTAAGGGTCTCTAACTAGTTTCAATAATTTTTTCATTACATTGTGGAATTATTAAGAAACAGTTAGTCTCATTTAATAAAGTAATTTAAATAGAACTATATTATTGATGTACACAACCACTTCAAGGGAATAGTATATTGTGCTACAAGTGGTGAAAGTTCAATTTTTCTCAAGAGTGTGGAAGTTTGTGGCACCGCAAACACACGAGAGAGAACAGTACTTTTACCCACATAAAAAGGAACGCTTAAAGTTAGGACGTCAAAGCAGTGTTGCCAGATATACCTAGGTTTGTTGTTACAGTTGATTGTATTTTGGTGTTATGTGACTCAGTGTTTGGACATAATTTAGAACTCACATAGCCTTTCAAATTCCAAGATTAACGTTTTTCTCATAACATGTTGCGTGAAGTTTTTATCCAGGTTTTTAATTATGGGGATGGTTCTTTTTATGATTCTCAGAGCAGTTTGAATAGACATCATAAGGAACGTATAATTTATAAAGTCGTCCACTTTTTTGTAACAGGACTTCAACCTTCGAAAGAAAAGCATATTTCAAGGCGGACATTTAATTTGATCAAATTTAAATAAAATCTTTATATCACAGGAGATGTTCCTAATTTTAAAGGTGGTTTAATAGCTTAAATAATGAAATTTTATTCGAAATTGTTCAAAAATGTGTAGATTGAAAAAATTTGACATATTTTTTCTATTTCCCTTACTAAAACCGCATTTTAAACACGGGTTTGACGGGCACAAAACGAGACTTTAAACACAAGTGTTTAAAATACGATAAATCACATCTCGTTTATCTCTAGTTTTTAAACGTCACATCAAGTGTATCTTTTGTATGTTAAATTTCATGCTCTGAGACAATTTTGTTGTTCTGTGTCATTTGATTTGTCAGTCAACCGTCAGCCATCGTCCGTCATGTTATGAATAAAACTAAAATAATATAATTTTTTACTCCTGCGGGCGATAAAAGTATAGTAAGAACCTCTTGATAAAAGCGTCTTTAGTCATACATCATACAGCATATATTAATAAAAAATGACTCATGTCAACACTAGGACTTGCATTTCACCTTTCAAGCTGCCAAAAGGATTTGGATTATACAGAAAGTTAAGGGTTCTTTATAATCCTTTAGATTTAACTAATGTTAAATTGAAATATGTCTTTTTCTTGTTGAGCAAGCACCTTTCCCACATTGATTTTGATATTTTGGACAGACATATCAGGGATATTGTGCAGGATTCCGGTAAGAGTAACTTTGATCGCTTTACTCACAAATTTTAGCGCCTAAAAAGTGGTAGTAATCTGTAATAAATACGAATACCAAGTAGAAAATTTCAATTAGTAACTTTCAGAACACACGGTAAAACATATTTTATTTCAAATAAAAATAAAAGTAGAATGTGACCCACATTTTGTTTAGAAAAATGATACAAAAACAGCTTTGGAAGAAATAAAACATTTTACTAGGTCAAAATGAAATAATTGTTTTGTATACAACTAGTTAATAACGTAAAATTTAGGCCGCTTCAAAATAAAAAAATTGATTTTTCAATTTAACAAAAAAAACCAAACCTAATTCGGGGGAATAGTAAAAACCAAGTACAGAGCAGTAAGAGCGACAGACAGTGTCGGGGCGAAGACGCGAAGGGGAAGTCCTTTTCCTGTCACCGTAACGGGCGTCAGTTTTTTTGTGTTAGCGGTTTCAGAGGAAAAAGTTCTCTCCGTTGTGTCAGGGCGCGAAAGGAATACTTAGCTATCATTGACGGTGAACACTGTCCCCCTTCGTGACACAAAACGGGAAGACTCTTCCTCTACGCTAAGTTTTCAGCATAGCACGATACCGGTTACTGGCACCACTCGCGGTTGCTAAAAATATAGTGAAGATAGGCAGTAGCAAGGCCGGAGAAAGGAAGTTTTCCAACGCAGTAAGATTTTAAACAAGTTGAGAGTTCAATTTTGTTTTTCTATTAGTCATTTATTCGTTTTATCATTTTGCGCTGGTTCTGAACTTGTTATTTATAAATTCACTGTTTTACATAAAAGAAGCTATAACAATATATTTATTTTATTGTCTTTTCTTTCACGGGGACTGGACAACTTGACCGCTTTCAGTTAAATATTGAATGTCCAGGCTCACAATTTGGGCACAGCTCGTTCTGTAGGATATTAATTTATCGTGTGTGATGACATAATAAGATTTCAAAGAGTAACGCCAACCTGACAAGAGTAAGATTTATAATTATTTAATTATTATTTTGTTGCGCCACATAATTCGCTTCCACCTCGTAGGTAGGACATAAATAAGAGTTAAAACAAGGTTAATTTGTACTTAGTATCAAAGGGCCGGAGCGTATGATTTTCTTTTTCCTCTTGTTCTCTGCGAACTTGTGTTACGATTAATAAGTTTAAATTGTTTTTTTTGTTCAGACGTGATTAGGAATCTCTTTCAGATTAAGTGAAATAAATAAACATTGTAGGCTATTCAAAGACCTGCAAATTTTGCAACTCGAAACTTACGCACTGAAACGGGAGTGTCGATAAATAATTATTGTTCATAGATCAGCAAAATTAGTTTACGACTTTACTTTCACTCTTTGCTGATGTCAAGGGCAATGACACGAAACCACAGTAGTTTCGCAGGGTATTGCGTTTTAGAGTTAATAAATATAATTTTTTTTGCGCCTCGAAACAGGTGAATATCGAGCTAAGGGTTAAATCATACGCCCTCGCGCACTTTGAAATACTAAAACGATAAGGGGGTAATTACTTTGTTCTATCTCAGGGCGAGGGTTATATTATAATTGCTTTATTGATAATCATATGTTATACAGGGAAAGACGTAGGATGTACAATTTATGAATAAGTGTATAGGTAATTTTAATACCGGGGGAATTTAATAATTTGTGTCGATATTGGACTTTTGAGTTATGTATATTTAGATACAGAGAAAGATTTATTATATTTTTTTGATATAACTTTGTGATTCTCCCATACTTTATTTATCATCCCTACCCGAATTTTCCCTAGAGTGTGTATCAACATTGGATACAAGACCGAACCGAGAGAACAATTCTGTCCTGGCCAAGGAAATCAAACCGTTTTAAGCCCAGGCGTTCCCAGCTTAAATCGGACTGGGGGTGGCCTTACCACGCTCGGCTACAAATACAAAGGTAAAATGGTGACAGCGTTTTTTAATAAACAACTCAGTTGAAGAAGGTTAGAGTTGTACATCCTGGTGACAGCATTCATCACACTTTAGAGCAATTTCATTACAGTGGTGACAGCATTTGTTAGAAATCTAACGGTTCATGCTAACCTGAAATTGATTTACTTAACATAGGCCTTAAACATAACCTTTTTTCTCTGAATTCTCACATGAACATTAGAACTTTAGCCATAGACTGTGAACAAATGTTACATAACGTAGACCCTGCTATCAAGGACCTTCTTAGATCTGATCATTCTGCAGAACTCCATAAAACTTTAGCTAAAACATCCAACAATTTTATTTACAAATCATCACATCACTCCTCCAGTTGAAAGTCTGTTAATAATTTGAAGACTAGGTTTCGGAATGAGAACCTTTTTGCCACCAAGGCTGACAAAGGTAATTATATTGTCATTTTCGATAGATCCATTTACATTGATAAAGTTGAGAGTTTTCTTCTTTCTGACATCTCGTTCATGAAGTTAACTTCAGATCCCACTTTCTCCTTTCACAATAATCTTAGATTACAACTTAATGTTTTTAATCAAGTTTTCTCCTCGTTTAACAAGAATGTTTATAATATGACCCCTATGAATCATATTACCCCATAATTTTATGGCTTTCCTAACATCCACAATCCTGACATTCCCATTAGGCCCGTCGTCAGTTTAACTAATTCCCCTACTTTTAAATTGTCTTCCTTTGTTAATGATACACTTCGTCATCTTACTTCTTTCCATAATGAGTTTTCCATTTCTATACCAAACGCATGTATTTCCTAGCATACCCCCTGATCAGTGTATTATACTGATCAGAGATTTACTTTTTGCTAATCATATCGATACTTTTTTAATTTTCGATATTTGTTCTGTTCTTCGTCTTGCCTTGGATCAAAATTTTTCTGAATTTAACAATAATTATTTTAAACAATGCACTGGTTTGGCTATGGGTAATTGTTCATCATGCGCAACATTCATACATCTAGTTTTCAGTTCGATATATATAGAAAAAATACCAAAACTGATTCAATTATTGACTATTATTCAAACCATCCCTCTTCCCATAAGTATGCAGCTTTATATTCCTGTTTTAGTAGATCCTCCAAAACACCTCTTTCAGATTCTTCTGTTAATAAGGAAATAATTGTTATCAAACAAATAGCATTAAACAACAATTTTCCTTTAAACATTTTCAATAAGATTTTTAACAAACTACTCTAAATTTAGACTGAGTTTACACTACGATATCACCATCTCAGGACCATTAATTTTCGGGTACTTTGAATATCGTGGGTCCACTATCCTATAAAATTTCCAGCATTTTTAGAAAACAACAGTTTGAATCACATCTTTAGTCCAAACATTGACATCTAAACTATCGCAATTAGTATAGCGAGTTCGACATTCAGACGAATGGGATTTTCTTCCATTTTTTTCCACTAAAGTATCGATTTCAAATTCCAAAAATCCTATCAGATTGTTCCATAGAGTTATCTAAGATTTTTGTCACCGTATTGTTGTTGATTCAATACTTGTTACTTGTAACTGAATATTTCATCGGAAAACTTACTGATTTTATTTTTCAGCTCTCAGCAAACATTCCAAATTTCTTCATATTTACCACAAACTTTTTCATCAAGCCGACTTCTATAAATCAAAATGTATATAGCTTAACGTTCTAGAACTAATCAACTGATATGATCGTGGCAAGCGGTTCACAACCCCTGTCTGTCTAACGAGTTAGTGATATGTTGATACCTATTCCGAATTACTTATTTTGATAAACAAATTTGATGAGTGGGTGTATAGATGTCTGAAAGACTGTAAGAAGATCAAATTTCACCATATCTGAATGGTTTTAATGAGAGTTCTTGGAGGTGTAACTTCGTTAAGATAAATATTTTAATTTTTATTTTCAGTTGAAGGTGACTACCATATTACTGAGTCTTGAATAGTTGAAAGAAATTAAATAGAATTTACAGAAATATTGCGTTCACGTTATGAGCTAGTAATATTCGGAGATGATGTCTAATGACGAAAGAAAGATGTCCGTTAATTATTTTGCAATGAAACTTTGATAAAGTATTGAGATATATTCTATGGTTGGGAAAAAACTTGATGAATTTATAAAATTAGTGTGCTATTGAACACTGCAATTATTCCAACAGAAAAAAATGTGTCAAAGTACCATGAAGTTTGGCTGTCAAGCACAGAAACATTCTATTTATATTATTCTGTAATAATAAATCAATATTTGAATAATGGCTGTTTGATATGTACAGTTTTATCACGCACATATCACTCATTGGGTTTGTGGACTGTGTTAAAATAAATAAGTTTCCTTCGATGTTACTTGGTATGTACAATTTATATACACTGGTTTATTTACATTAACATATTTACACATCAACTGCACTGTTGAAATGGTTTGTTGTTTATGGGTACTTGCCCGATTGTATGCGTATTAAAAACACTTTATTACTTGTGGGAACTAGCCCGATTCTTTTAATAATTAATATTATGGTACAGCGTAGTTACAACGCGTTCGTACGCGAGAGCTCTTTCTTGCACTATATTTTGTATTATACTGCCGCAGGCTTTCTATCGCTCTGCGCATGATTCAACCTCAGATGCTTGCCGCAGACGACGTCTAGGGTAAGAACTTATAAATTTTAGTGTATTTCGTGTTGCATAATATTTGCAACAATGGCGTTAGCAAAAATGTCATAAAATTGACCCGCATTATCTTGAATCCAGAGTGCGTATCATTCTTGCATATTTACATCTATATACGAAATGGAGAATGTTTCATCTATCGTAACACTTTTCTAGTTTTCTCGATATTTTCTACAATAAGAAAGGTCTCACAGCCACTGCGCAGTAGATAGGAATGTAATGTATTTGTCAGTTTTGTAATAACCTCTTATTTTCATGGATTTATTTAGCATTAAAGAAAAAAACGATAACTTGAAAGTGGAGACACTATAATAATTCCTAAATATTTTAGACCTAAACGATTAAACTTCTCAAAGGATGGATCGAATGGCAGCTACTGTCACCAATGCATAGTGGCACAACAAAAAAACTAAGATATTTTTCTCTCGTTTCCATTATTATAAAGGAAATGTGCATTATTTAACATTATTTGAAAAATATGTTCTCGCATTTTTTCATACCAACGTATACACTTATGTTCATAACTGTAGTAACTAAGCATTTGATCACTTAAGTCAATATCAACTTTAAATTTATTGTATTTAGCAATTAATTCAGGATTTTCGTATTCAATTCCTCTTCTTGATAATGTTGCAGTCATCTGAAGATATCATGCATATTTCTCGATTATCTTTCCATTTGGTAATACATATTCCTTCAGAACAATACATTCTCGCTACTCGATTTTTTCCTCAGATTAACAAATAAAATAGATATGCTTGTTTTGATCTTTTCTTACCCCAAACATTGAGTCACATTCTAAGCTCAGTTGCGGACACTTCCACTGCATTGCCATATTTACAAAGTCTCTTTAATTGCAGGAAAAATGAAATTAGAAGTTTAATTGAAAATATGTTAAAAAGGTATGCAAATAAAAAAAAGTCATACTAATTTATGCATTTGAGTCGCTATTTTTAAAATTAAATAATAATACTTGAATTTTATTTAATAAAGGTATATTCTTATATAAATTTTAAACAAGTATTTGTTGTATCCTTAGATACCTTTATGTTATAACTAAAAGTGGCAATATTGCTCAAAATTTCAGTACCTGTTTAATGTGTCAATAGTAATATATTTAGTAGTTTTGTCGTTTAATTACCATATAAAGAGAGATACAAATATCGTCAGACTGTGATCGACGATCATTTCGAATAGGTCGTAGTATTGTAGTCAAACGTGGTTCATTTATACGAGCGCCATTACGACTAGAGAGTAAACAGTTAGTTCATTCGTTTTGATATGTTTTTCAAAACTTTTAGTGACAAAATAAACTTTTAAGTTAATTAATTTAATGTTTTTGGATTATCATGGTTCGTCGGTGCCAAGTTTGTCAGAAAAACAGCCGAAATTACCAACGCCATGTAGCTACAATATTTTTTCTAATTTTTTTTGTCATCAAATTTTGCGGATTACCTTTTTGTCTTGCCGCAATGTGCCTGTGACGTATGTACTAGCGTCGAGTAATCTTTTAGTCAAATGAACACTATTCTAATAGTTATCCATATACAGAGCATGTCCAGTGTTCATATGACTCTCCATTAATTTCAGTACGACTTTTTGTGTGTGGGCTCTTCCTCCAATTGTACGACTTTGTGAATCACCGTATATGATTAACTCAATTCAAAAATCCTGCAAACACGACAAAAACCAGCACATCGGAAAAGTATGCCAAGAACTTGAAGAACATGCAAATACAAACAGATCCCACGAATTGTACGATACAGTCGAATATATATCTAGAGAATGTAAGTCACAGACACAAATAATAAAAAATAATAACGGAGAAACAATTACAGATACCAACAACATATCAGAAGTATGGAGACCATACTGCAAAAAAATTTTTTAATGATAAAGCCGAAGATTATGGTTTACCAAAAATTGATGAGGTGGAAAAAGATTCCCCAATCTTAAAAGCCGAAATATAAAAAGCCATAAACGTTCTAAAGAACAACAAATCACCTGGTGATGATGGCATACCCGCCGAAACAATAAAAGCTATGGGCGGGCTCGATTTGGCAAACTGGGGTGCGGCCAAAAGAATGGTGCGAATCGGTGTACATGCTGCCACATAAGAAAGGCTCTCCTACAAACTGTAGTAACTGCAGAACAATAGCGCTTATATCACATGCCAGTGAAATTCTGCTTCGCATCATGAACAACCGCTTAGAATCTTTCTTACTTCCACAGATTCCCGACGAACAGACAGGATTCATGCCAGGAATGGCCCGAGAAAGTAAGGAAATGAAAGTCAAAAGTTTCCCATAATTGATTTTTCAGTTTTAAATGAAGATATATTGACCCAGCATCACTCTCCTAGATTGTCTTATAATTTCCGCTGGAGCTTGCGACGCAGCTTGCAAGCACAGCTCAGACCACCTAAAATTCAAGTGATTTATGAACGTGTCATTTCTGGATGTGTTCTTACAAAAAAATCGTATGCTCTTGAAGGTGACGTTAATAGTTTAAAAAAAAATTCCGATCTTAAATTTTCCAAAAATTTACGAAAATTATATTTTTGGTTGGTAATTATAAATAAAATATTATTATCGAGGTCAAAACATAGATAAACATGAAGGGCAAACTTCTAAAAATTTACATTTTTTCAGATTTGGAAAATTCAAAATGGCGGCTGCGCAAATTGGAAACAATATTTTTTTCAATCGCGTCTAAATTTATGAACATTAACGATATTGAGAAACGGTTTGTGACAATCGACAGAGTGAAAGTTTTATTTTTATAAATAACATAAACGGAATTTTTAAAAAAAAAATTGCATAATTTTTTAAAACATTTACCGAAAATAAAATTTTTTCCATCGTTTTTTCTCATTTTGTCGTTGAAAAATTTGTTTAAAATATGTTTTCACGTTATAAATATGTGTGTATTTAAAAAAAAATTTTTTAGATGCGACTATTACAAGTTGAGATAAACAAATTCAAAGTCTGTTAGATTCTGTGATAATATTGATTGAAATTTTCAAATTTTGATCACTTCGCTGGGTTGTCGAATCCCAACTCATCTTAAACACAAATTTTCATTTTTCTACCGTCAATTGGTCCATTCAAAAGAGAATAGTAATCCTAGCTCGCTCGGTCAAACGGTGCGGCGTCAGCTGCTTGGCGTTGTGCTGGGGGGTCAGCGCTCGTTCGCAGTTGAACGAAGCTCAAGCTTTTATTTTGGGTTTCCTAGTTAAATTTTTGCATTTGTAGTTTGCTAATAGTATGGTTATTATCAACCATTACATGCTAGAAATAAGGTACAATGATATTTATAATTTATATCTATAAATCCATTCATTATATATATATATATATATATATATATATATATATATATATATATATATTATACATAATTTGAAACGTAGATACTGAGAATAATATTTATTAACAAATTTACATCTATTTTCTACAAATTCTCGCCCTTTTTGGTCTCTGAGGAAATGGCTCTGTACAATTTTCCTTGTCATTATCATTAGCAAACAAATCCTCATCGATATTATTGCTACTATCAATTGCAAGTTCACAATCAACTAATTGAGTCATATCAAAATTTAGCTCATCACTCAGCGATTCATTATCATCCTCGTCATTGTCAAATACCGTACTTATAATTTCGATGTTACAACAGTTTTTGCCTTCGCCATTTTTACATAATATCGTACAATGTATGCCAACTATTCAACAACCACACCTGGTAGTAGAGCATCCTGTTGTACAAGAACACGAAATAATGTTCAATAATTCGTCGGGTACAAGTACGTCGTCAGACATGTTAGTAAGGGTCTTTTGGGCGTTCGAAGAGAATGAGCGCTGCCCCCCACCAGAACCAATTAACGGTAGAAAAATGAAAAATTGTGTTTAAGTTGAGTTTGGATTCAACAACCTAGCGAAGTGATCAAAATTTGAAAATTTCAATAAATATTATGACAGTATCTAGCAGATTTTGAATTTGTTTATCTCAGCTTGTAAAAGTCGCATCTGAAAAATTTTTATTCAAAATACTCGTCTTTCAAAAACAAATATATTTATTACGTGAAAAGATATTTTTAAGAAATTTTTCAACGCCAAAATGAGAAAAAACTAGATGAAAAAATTTTTATTTTCGGTAAATGTTCTAAAAAATTATGTAAAAATTTGTTTATTGATTTTGTTTATGTTATTTATAGAAATATAACTCTCACTCTGTCGATTGCAA
Source organism: Galeruca laticollis (assembly GCA_963921935.1). NCBI lineage: Eukaryota > Metazoa > Arthropoda > Insecta > Coleoptera > Chrysomelidae > Galeruca > Galeruca laticollis. Next base: position 93,764,077 of record OY998175.1, on the reverse strand, counting down.
CAAACCGTTTCTCAATATCATTAATGTTCATAAATTTAGACGCGATTGAAAAAAAATTGTTTCCAATTTGCGCAGCCGCCATGTTGAATTTTCCAAATCTGGAAAAATGTAAATTTTTAGAAGTTTGCCCTCTATGTTTATCTATGTTTTGACCTCGATATTAATATTTTATTTATAATTACCAACCAAAGAAATTATTTTCGTAGATTTTTTCAATTTTTAAAAATTTAAGATCGGATTTTTTTTTAAAAAGCTATTTACGTCATATAGGCAAAATGGATAGAGATAAAAGAAAAGAGTGGTACAATGATAGTTGCCGTGTAGCAGTAGAAAAAAAACGAAAAAAGACAAAAATGGATAAGAACAAACGAAATAAAGCACAAGCAAGAATACATAGAAAGCAGAAATGAATGTAACAAAATGATAAGAAAATCAAAGCGAGAATGGATGGATAACAATATAAAATAAATAGAACAAGAAAGAAAGAATTGTCATACCAAGAAATTTTATGAAAATATAAATGAACAAAGCCGAACTTATAAGGGCAAAACGAAAGGTATAAAAAACCAATATGGCAAAGTCATTGAAGAAGAAAATGAATACAAACAAATATGGATAGATCACTTTAGGACTTTACTAGTAGAATATTCAGATATTGAAGAAGACATTGAAGAAATATCACAAGAAAGAATTTTGGAAGAACCTACAAGAGCAGAAATTATGGAGATTATTAACAACAGCCGAAACGGAAAAGCTCCTGAAAAAGATAATATAAATATGGAACTGATAAAGTACGGAGGTGAGAAGCTTCATGATATAGTATACCAACTTATAATAAAAATATGGAGAGAAGAAAAAATGCCTATAGAATGGGAAATAGGCCAGATAATTACAATCCACAAAAAAGGTGACCAGCATGAATGCCAAAACTATAGAGGTATTACATTACTGAACACTGCCCATAAAATACTATCAGCTACAATAAACAGAAAGCTTAGAGACACTACAGGAAATACTATAGGACGATATCAGTGTGGATTCGTAAAAGGAAGTTCAGCGGTGGATGCCATATATACACTGAAGCAGATAATGGAAAAAGCATATGAACATCAAATAGAACTGGAAATGTTATTTGTAGACTTTCGGCAATCCTTCGATTCAATACACAGAGGCAAACTTTTGTCTGCTTTGAAAGAGCTAGGCGTTAATGATAAATTAAGAAGGTTAATCAAGATGACTATGGAAAACTCAAGGGCTACGATAAAAACACAAGGAGGAGAAACTGATGAAATATACATAAATAAGGGTGTAAGACAAGGTGATTCGCTATCTGCAACTTTATTTAACCTAACACTTGAATATGCAATGAGGCGAATACAAAAAAGTAATCTCAGGACGAGCGGAAGACAGATAATTGCCTATGCGGACGATATAGTAATCATATCAAAGACAAGAGAGATTCTGGAAACACAATAATGGAAATCACAAGTGAAGGAAGTAGGATGGGATTAGAAATAAATGCAGATAAAACAAAAATAATGATTTTTGGTAAAATACATCAAACCAGTGCAATAAAGATCGGAGATTTCGAATTTCAAAAAGTGGAGAAATTCAAATACTTAGGGGTCACAGTAACAAACACTGGAAACAGGAAAAATGAAATAGAAGAAAAAATCAATAATGCAAATAGGGCTTACCATGCCAATAAAAAACTTTTAAAAAGCAAATTACTCTCAAGACAAAACAAAATCAATATTTATAAAGTGCTAATAAGACCCGTCCTGTTGTATGCTGCTGAAACAATGACACTAACTAAAAAGGAAGAAGAAGACTTGAGAATAATAGAAAGAAAGATAATGAGAACAATATTGGGACCAATCAAATTGAGAGATAACGAGTACAGACAAAGAATGAACTATCAAATTGAGCAAGAACTGGAAGGAGAGGACATAGTAAGGAAAATAAAAAGGCAAAGAATGAAATGGCTGGGACACATATATAGAGCAGAAGAACAAGAAATAACACTGCAAATGACACAATGGGATCCTGGGGGAAGAAAACGTAGGGGTAGACCTAGAATAAAATGGCTGGAACAGGTGAAGGAAGATATGACGAGAGCCGGAATTTGAGGATGTAAGGACAAAGTTGAGGATAGGAAACTATGGAGAGCATTGACAGAGAAACTCTAAAAGGAAAAACGGGGATTGATCCTCCCCAAAAAAAATGGATCTAAAAAGCGTGAAGCGGCGAAACCCCAGAAGGGGTATCAAGCCATTATATATATTTACGTCACCTTCAAGAGCATAAGATTTGCTTCAATTTTCATTTCTACGATTTTTTTGTAAGAACACATCCAGGAATGACACGAGCATAAATCACTTGAATTTTAGGTGGTCTGAGCTGTGCTTGCAAGCTGCGTCGCAAGCTCCAGTGGAAATTATTAGACAATCTAGGAGAGTGATGCTGGGTCCATATATTCTCATTTAAAAATAAGAAATCAGTTATGGGAAAGATTTGATAGTTAACACATTTTTCGACCTTACTTTCCCGGACTAGAAAGGGAATTCTGAATGTTAGACAGATAATAGAAAATGCATACGAATTCAATGTAAAAACTTATTTGTGCTTTGTCGACTACAGCAAGGCATTTTACTGTGTAAAATGGGAGAAATTGTGGCTTATCTTAGAAAACATGGGAGTACCAAAGCATATGATTATTTTGCTTAAAATCTTTACGACAACAGCTTTAGGAAAGTGAAAGTCAACAACACGCTATCTAAGTCTTTTACTCCAAAGTGCGGTGTAAGCAGGGTTGGCAACTACAGGTTTTTTTGAACCTAGGTTTTTTAGGTTCTTTATAGCAAACCTACTTATTAAAATATGGCCATTGTAGGTTTTTCTCTATTTTCTCTTAAGATACTGAATAGAAGCTTCCTGTAACAGCCATATTTTACTAAAATCTAAAATTACCCACCCAAAAAGAAAGCTTTTCTTCCTAGTTTTAATTTCATTCAAATCATAGATATTAAAGGTACAGACACAGACAGTTAGAGGATGCTGCAGGGCCGGGGATTTACCAATTCATGTTGATTTACATATATAATATCAATGTTTTGCTTAAAATGTGATTTTTTCAAACCTAAAAAACCTTAGAAACCATAAAAAACCTTGACAAACCTGAAAAACCTAAAAACCTAAAAACCCAAATATATATGTTTAGTTCCTAGGTTTTTTCCAACCCTGGGTGTAAGACAGGGCTGTATTATGTCACCGATACTCTTTAATATATACGGCTAGTATATAATGAGAAAAGTTTTGCAAGGCTGGCGAGCGGAATTGACCATAGGATGAAGAAGATTTACTAAGCTAAGATATGCAGACGACACCTAAATACTAGCTTGCTCAGAAGAAGAGCTCACGGAAATCATGAGAAAGTTGGACAGGATCAGCAGAGAATATGGTCTTGCGCTGAACAAAAAGAAGACGCAAATTATGATAATAGACCGCAACCCTACCAATGTTAAACAGATCGATGGTTTTGAAGTAATTGAGAAATTTAATTACTAAGTATCATTTATTACAAACAAAGGCGGTTGCGACGAAGAAATCAAACGCAAACTGGCAATAGCACGTGACTCAACAATAAAACACCCGAATATGCAAAGACTCTGCAATATCTAAACGCAATAGAGTGAAATAATTGAACTCCTTGATCTTTCTCATTGCCACATATGCCTCTGAGACCTGGACATTGAAAGTTGCCAATCGAAGAAAAATAGATGCCTTTGAAATGTGGGCCCATAGAAGAATGTTGCGAATCTCATACACACAACATCGTACTAAGGTGTCAATTCTTAATGAACTAAAAATCACCACAAGGCTCTGGACCAAGATAAACCAGTCATATCTAAGGTATTTTGGACACATTTCAAGAAGAACAGATGGACTGGAAAAACTTATTGTCGAAGGCAAAATCAGTGGCAAACGACCAAGAGGAAGGTCTCGGTCGCGCTGGGTGGATCAAATCAAGGAAATCATCGGCCATGGTCTGCAGTAAGCTTCTCTTGCAGCTCAAGATAGAGAAGGATGGAGAACTGCGATCCGAGCAATTGAGACATGGGGTCACCATACTCGTTCAAGAGTAGACGGTTAAGAGAGATAATTACCATAATCGTTTTAAATATGCCCATTCATATTTATGTAGTATTTAATTATCGTGCCTTTTATTGCTTTCTGAAGTATTTTTTTTAAGTATTATATCCAATTTTTAAAATTTCATTTCTTAGATTTTTCATTAATATAGCATACATAGTAATCTTTCTATTAATGGATTCCAGTAATAATTCAGTAACCCATGGTTTCCTCTTTATATCTCTGTTTTTAACTTTTATGAATTTCCAGGATCTGTCTATTGTACTTTGGACTAGTCTGACAAATTCAGTAACCAATTTCTCCTAATAATTTATTTCAAAAAAATATTTCCTATCAGTATTTTTAATGATTTGTATAATTTTTTTTATTTATTTGTTAATAGAATTTGGAGTTGGTTGTAATTTCTATTGCCTACTTATCGTTGAATATCATTTGTACCAGGATTGTGTAATTGTCGGTAATACAAGTCTCCACAGTCAACGAAATAATTGATTGAAGCTTTCCCTTATTCGACTTAATGATAATATGGTCTATGCATGTACCTGACTTTGGTCTAGTGGTAGTGTTTATTGCCGAGTTGTATCCATGCTCTCCTAATGTGTCCAGGTAAATCTGTGAATTGTCTGTATTTTCATTCAAGCCGATATTTATATCTCCGATAAACACACGGGTTTTGAAGTTCTTTGTATGATTTTCATTATATTGTCCAGGTATTAAAAAAACAGTTCGGCTGGAGTATTACAAGGTGATCTCTAAAATGCATTAATAATAATAACTTATTTGCCAATAGTCACCGTCAATTGGAGTAGATTTGTACCATGTATTTCAATTTATTGGCGAGAGTGGTATAAATTCGATTTGATGAAAGCGACTACTCCATCATTCTGGTTGAGTTTACCAACATTATAGAGAGTTGTATACCCTTCAATATTATACACTCCGATGTCATCTATAATTCTAGTTTCTGCAAGTACTATGCAGTCTATTAAGGAATCTAATTCCTCCAGAAATATTATAAATTCATCCAGGTTTTTAGCTATGCTTTGAATATCATTTTGTATTATTTTGTAGTTGCAGTGATAATTATTGACTTTTAGTACTTGCTTAGTTCGCTCTGCATTTTCTAACACAAAATTCCCTATTTTTTCTACTTTGAATCTCTAATGTATTGATTCATTTCAGAGCGCTCTCTTATATAGGTGTAATATGAAATTTTCAAGAAATATCAACAATGCATGGAAGAAAAAACTCATTCGCTAGCTTTAGAAATGTTAGTTTTTTATCGATACATGTATTTTAATAAATATTAGTCCGAGAGCTTAACATGAGATTATTTGGCATTTATGATTAAGCAAAGGACAGAACTATTGGAAAATATGATAACTTAGATTATCACTGGAAGATAAAAAAATTCTGATGGAGAAATGATTTTATGTTAGTTAATGTTCTTGCCATATATAGTTGTTTGAATCTAATTATATCTATGTGTGAAACAGCAATTCTTCGATAACACAGCTGGCCTCTGATTCCAATCGATGTAAGGAAAGGTGCTTCAATAAATACCACTTTTTGATAAAAAAAACGAATATATTTCTTATTTAAGTTTGCGAATGACCTTAGACTCGGTGGTTTTCACCCTGAGCAACATATAGTTGGTGGGTGGTATTTTAATTCTATATTTCATCCATTAATTATACGATAAAGATAAATGTTACCTTAAATTCCAACAAAAGAATGCACAAAAACACTACAATATACACTGAATCACATTTCTTTTCACTACAAGTGCTATTATGTCTTTCTGTTGGAAATATGGATATAGGTACTACAGGACTGGAAGTTTTAAACCACCTCGTGGCTTGGAAATATATATCAACATCCCTTAGAGAATACAACAGTAGATAGTGGGACACTTCGCAACCGGAAGCTCGAAAGGAGACGCCATTTTTTATCCATCAATGGAACGTCGAATGGGGGTAACCTAACATAGCAACCTCCACCTAAAACGGGGGTAACCTAACATAGAAGCCCCCACCTAAAACCTGTGTAGAGAAAGTAAACCCCACGAAAACTGTCGTGTGCCATCACCTACGTCATCTGTCAACAGTCATCCATCTTGTGTTCTATGGCGTAACCCACGCCATCTGTCAACTGTCACATATACAATCTGTCATATTTGTCGTATGTGTCATCTGTCAAATGTGTAATCGATCTTGTGTTCTGTGATGTGCGTTTTCTCTTATGTCCTCCATTTCTTTCTATGTCAACATGTATTTTGTATATAGTGTGTGACGTAATTTTTGTGATCGTGTGATATCACCTACGTCATCTGTCAACAGTCATCCATCTTTTGTTCTATGACGTCACCAACGCCATCTGTCAACTGTCGTATATACCATCTGTCATATGTGTCATCTGTCAAATGTGTAATCGATCTTGTGATCTGTGATGTGCGTTTTCTATCATGTCCTCCATTTCTTTCTATGTCAACATGTATTTTGTATATAGTGTGTGACGTAATTTTTTATTTGAGGTTCACCTTCATCCGTTGGGTGTCAGTGACCTCACATAATTTTGAGTATAGAATCATAAGATAAGCTTAAATTGTGTGTTAGAACGAATATAAATTATTCTCCAAATTAAAATTAATCATGTTAGCCAATAAACACTACATTATCACACAGGAAACCATTATTTTCCTATCTCAAACAACGAACGAAATCAAGGTGTATATTAACATAAGATTCCAAATCATGTTAGCATGATAACACCTAAGCTTATCAACGAGTTTTTCCGTTTTCGTCATTCAAGATACCATAGGAACTAAATTAACGATATACGAGTGAAATAAAAGGCGTCTATTGATAAAAATATTATTGAAATAGATCTCTCTTATTGTAATAATTTTTACGGCGTTGAATGATGTAATCTAAAATTCGATATACAAGGTGTTGACATAAAGATATCGTAAGGGTACAACAATGAATATCTGCTATTATTGTGATGTTACACGTGACGCTTACGTCAAACTATATATATATATATATATATATATTATTAATAATTCTGAATTATTTACTTACTTTTATTATGCAATTTAAATGTAGATGTTTATTATTTAGAATTTTTTGTTTAGTTTGGCTAGCTCAGTTTGTTATTAATATTTGTTTGGTAATTTATTTTAATTTGATTGTTCGGGAGCATGAAATCCTTTTTCTCTTTGAGTCCTGGCTTATTATATTGTTGTAATTGTTTAAATAAAAAGAAAACACATTATTTGAAATAGATTTAATTTTCAATGCAATATTTTATATTTGATAAAATTAATATGCGACGCCAATGGTTATATTGTATCTACTTATTTATTTTTATAATTTCATCAATGCGCATGCGTGAAAAAACTAGTCATGCGCTTTAACATAAAACGAACAATTCTGATACGTAAGATGCATCTATTCATATTATACAAAGTTTCTTGAAGATGCAAACAAATGAATGGTTCAAACACATAAAAGAATTTATATATAACTCAAAGTTATATATGATACAAATTGCTGTGGAAAGAAAATTGTTATATACATAGATAGAAAAATAGAAATTATATACAGATGGAAATAGTTATTACATTATGAAATTTCAATCACCAGATTTATGCGATTACAAGATGGCGTAAGTAAATATTTTAATTTATTGAAAATTCGGCCTTTTATTAGATTTAACGATTTATGCAATGAATTCACTATACAAAGTCTGTTTCTTTCTTTTTCAGATCGATCATATTTGCAAAAGTTTATCAATTTATGAAATTAAGTACTTAATTGAGTATTTTGAGTTTTTACACTGATTATTGGCCAATAATGATTTAAAAACACTGACCTGTTGCTCTTGAATTGGGATGAAATCTGGATCCCAGGAACACTCCGCTGAAGTTCCAAAAAACAAAAATTGATGAAAATTTCGTAAATTCTTGCCGAAAAACTTGATACAATTGACTGTGAGTATTACTAAGATTGTATTTAATAGTACTTTATAGGTTTAAATGTGTTAAACCGGGAATTTCTTGAAATTTCAGGAACACCATCACACACACTCCTCGCTTCTTGACACCAGCTTCCCTTCTTATTTTCGGCGTCCCCTCGATTCTCTACTTTTTTCAACAAACAGTCTTTTGTTCTTTTTCAGGTCACTATTTCAAAGTTTATTTATTGATTCACAACTTGTTCTGTCATATTTTATAACCAATAAGATATTGTCTTTTGCAATCAGATAATTGAAACTTCTATCACTTATTAAAAAATTTCCTACATACACTCTTTTACATAATTAGTTCATTTATAGAGTTCCTATGAGTTTTTTCATCATACAACTAAATTAAAATTGGTTATACATAGATACATTTAAATGGTACAACATCCAATATTGTTATTGATAGTATATCATTGTTACACTCATATTCATTATAAATATAAATTCTCTTATGTTATTTGTCTAAACTCTTTGCATTATATTATTTATAATAAACTTTAACAAATTTCTATTTATTGATTCAACGTTTATTTTATTTACCATATATCATTTGTATATATGTCATTATTTGTTTATCGATGAAAATCTATTGAATTCTATTCTATTCAATATTTGTATTTGTTTTTTATTCTTAAATTAATGATTATGATGAATTATCTATAATAATATTTGTATTCTAATGTAACTACTTATATCTAATATTCTCTTGACTTGACTATATAATTGTTTCTTTTTAGGTGAACAGCTGGTTATGGTATGGAAATTATTCTTCGTCTTAGGCAACTTTATTTACATCATTCCATTGGTTAGGCAATCTCTATATTTTGTATTATTATTGAGGTAATTCCTTATTTATTATATTGTTATAGGCTATTATTTAATATATATTTATTTGATATGTGGTTTAAATTAAGAAAAGTGTTTCCTTTTTTACTTATTTTCTTAAATTATATTATTTTCATATATTTTAATACTAGCAACATATTTTAATAGTACTAATTCTCTTACGATCTATGATATCTGGTTCAATATATATATATATATATATATATATATATATATATATATATATATATATATATATATATATACTTGGAGTCTATTTGTTGGGGAAAATAAATCATTATCGGTATGTCTTTTGGCAAATACAGTCATCGAATTGAGGAATTTATGCTTAAAATAAATCAATTAACTAAGGACATTATTTTTATGAAGATAAGCGAATGGTTATGAAGCAAATTAAAAACCTTTGCATAGCTGACTCAAATCGATGGGAAAATCTTACAATTAATTGGGTACCCGAAGAATTACAAAACACGAAATACAGAAACAACAAGAGATTCCGAGTGCCTTAGATCACATTTTTAGACGTCAGACACCACAAACGATATATCCATTAAACAGGATCCAACCTACAAGAATTCAATATGAGCAACGACACCACCCCCCCCCCGCAGCAGCAGCAGAACCAGCAGCAACATGAAAGATGAAGTTAACAATATTTTTTCATTATCATGTATAATATTAGCATCCATATTTGTTTTAATAGTTAAAATTCTACTGAAAATTGTTAAACGCAAATTTAAATCGTCATGTAATATATCAGCCGATGAGTAGGAGTTTCAATAAAAAATCAATTCAATACAATTTATATTTTTGATTTAGACATTACAAAGGTAATATAGTATTCAAAAACCATTGTCGGAGACGCTCTACATTTCTTTTGGCACAAGAGTATAGCCCATTAGCGTGGCAAGGATTTGGACCCCGCTCAAAGTTTCCTGTAGCACATGATGTACCATCAAACTTGCAAACATCAATACTGTGGGGAAACACACTAAAAATGTGACATTTCTTTAGTAGAAATTCGGCTTTTTGCTGTCCATGTACGTAAATAAAGTCTGCAGCATACAATAGCTTAGCTTCCAAGATATCATTTATTTTGGTATATTCTATGTCACCTCAAGAATATCAAATCCCATGCACGTTCTTTTCCAGATATGACGTAGTTTTCTTATCACGCTCACTTAATGTATCAAACGATTGAGGTGACAAAAACATGTAGTGACTTTGCTTGCAACCAATTTCGATGGCGAGTTCTTTAGGAGCAAAGTGTCCATCCACGATGAATCCTTGGATGTCGACGAACGCTACTCTCATGATGATGATTGCTATAATACTAACGTGCAGTGCAGCAGCAGTACGTTTTAATTCAAATTCCTGACAATTTCGGTGAGGGGAAAATACTCCATCACACAGTCATGTATTATGATGCAATATACTTTGGTATTTTTGGAGAAACCAATGTTTGCTTCAATGTCAAATTTTACATCAACTGTAGATGCCTTCATGCTTTCTTCTTGTTTCGAGCAATCGATAACAAACAATGCACGCTTCTTGAAAGAGGAATAATCCAACAGAGAATGCTTCTGTGTCGAATTCATATAGCTAGGATAAAATTCAGTATAGTTGAAATATGCCTCATTGTAACCATTCTTAGTAAAATCCAACTGAATTCTTTCAATGGGATAATACTCCCCATTTAGCGACAGTCTGATAGTTTGAATGTCGGCATTGTCGAATAAAGTTGGGTCAGTTGTGTTTTTGTCACGTTTGTTGGTTTGAAAGAAAACATAGCGAGGTCGTTCGACTGAAGTTGTAGTTTCAACAGCCCAAACTTCACGTCTAGCATTTCTAGTGATGGATGGCAGTTCATGTATCTCCCACTTTCTAAATGGAATAACTATAGGCTGATCCTTTTGAATGGCCCTCATAAATTCCAACTCAACATCATAATTAGGATAGATATGCTTGATTTACAATTCGATGTTGCTAATATTCATGCTTACAGTTGTAGTGGAAGTCACACCAGCATGGTTTTTTTCTGTGATATATACACAATCATTATAGTTTCGAGCTCGAACCAAACGTATTGTTTGCCGTCCACATGTAATCATAGGATAGTCATTGAAAATGTGCTTTAGAGGAATTTGTAGGTTGAATGATCTATCGGTGGCATCAAGGATGGGATCTTTGGGATAACTCCAGCCAGCTATAGCCATATGATTGGAATCTTCTTGATTGTAGCACGTCATGGCACGTACAGCGCTCACAATTCCAGGATCTCGAACCGTTTCTATTTCTCTTGCACTTTCACTGTTTGTGCACGAATCGAAAAGGAAAGCACCAAAATTATTTGCTAGCTTTACATCACCAGCTCCATGTATATTGAGTGAGCCTTTAATGCACAACAATGTTTCGTTCATTGCAAAAAACGAGTCGACTTGATTGATGCTAAATTCCGTAATGTCACTGCAACTGAACGATTTGATGAACGGAGCATATGTTCTGTATTCGGCTTTGCGAATCGATTCATCGAATCTCGGCTTGCGATAGATATCAAACATCGGATGCATATCGTTCATACGAGAACGTTTTCCATACGTGGTGGTCGTCATCGTTTCTCTTTCAACAAGAAGCCTAAAGATTGTGAGAACAATTTGTTTGCAAATGTAAGATGCTGTTGCTTTGAAGGACGTCGCCTAACTAATGGTATTGGATGTGTAGCGGAACGCCTTTTATTATTAATTATCAATCCCATCTGTTGCTTCTCGCTGTAAGCTCCAACACCAAGGTGCTCTTTTCACCACGAAAGTTGATAGGATGTCCGCCTTGGTCCAAAGCCAACACAGTAACGTTGGTAATTTCACGTTGTGGTATAACAGGTTAATAAAGTAAATTATGTGGAGTTTCGTCAATGGCGTACCCAGGATCTACTTTTATAACCAATTCGTAAATAGTATGAGCAGGTCTGTCTGCGTCCAAGGCTCCAGTGGTAATGTTACATTCGAAGCGTATGCTAGATACTTCTATAATTTTAACGGGTAAATCTGAAAAGTACCACTGTTTGTCTTCGAGTATCTATCTAGAAAAGCCTAATATGTCACCAAGACAGTTGGGAGTATCCTGCTCCCCGAACGGAATTCTATATTTACTGTAAATCATACATTGTAACGTATTATTATTGGGTTTCAACGCAAATACAGTTTCAAATAGATTGTTGGTGCCACCTCCTAACTTGTCTAGTATAAACGTTCCGATATCAGCGATTTCGTAACATCCTGTTGGTATATAAAAACTCTGCATCATGTTGTTGTCATCGTAGTAGTGAAATTTGCGATTTTCAATATTTGGTATACTATGGTATGAGTGAAAGGAACGTAGTGCTAACTCATAGTCTTTCTCCGGATAGAGTACAATAGGAGTAGGAGGTTGGAATGTAAATACGTGATTTGTACTGTTCACTCTCAACAATTGCGACATGATGACTGATGCAAGTCAAGGGATGAAGGTACTCTAAATAATACACAGAACTATGTTTAAGATTCATTTAATACACTTTGACATAGAAAACAAGATGCTTGAGAACTTGCAGGATCATCCCATTGTGTTGTCCAATCGGGGGCGGTTGTATGTGAACGAAGCATGGC